>JAEOAE010002074.1:0-79750 GCA_036365155.1 Meriones psammophilus | reverse complement strand
TAGTTTTGTGTTATTTGTATACCACTAGCTTAACACAGTCACACTGTGAATCCCAAATCTGTCTATAGATTAAGAAATTCTGTTGCCCTGGAACTCAGTATGAGTAGTGAAACTGCCATCCTGACTCACAGGGACCCATAGCCCTGCTAATGCATTCTCTAGTCCATGTCTCCCCAAGAATGTCAGGATGTTCCCTGAGCTAGCAAAGAGGGAAGCTCAGGCAGCAGGTCTCTATTATGAGTTTGAGGCCAGAAGCGTCTATGCAAATGACTGCAGGTGTCCTCAGACTCGGAAGAAGGCATTTTGCACTGCAGACACAATGGATTGTCACAGGACACCACATAGATACGTGCGAATTTTAAATGCTCATGGTGTGTACTGTTCGGCTTTAAATTGAATGAGTGCAGATGAGAAATTGGGTAGGTGATGCATTTTCCATTGTCAGTGGTTTTTAAACTATGAGAATATTCACTCAGCAGCATTCCTGAGACATAAACAAAAGCTGGGAAGATGTCTCAGCAGTTAGGACATTGGCTCAGCGGCCTCCCACTATCTCCCAGGCCATCATGTTTCTGAACTGTAAACACAAACCTGCAAAGCACAGGAGCCATTTACCCCTTTTGTTGATCAATACAGAGCTCACCAAAGTCAGGGAACTACAAACAATCCCAGAGTACATTGTGCCCACAGCAAGCTTCTGTGAGAAGTACAAGCATGGTTCCTCAATGAGAACTACAAACATGGCGGGCTGCAGAGCAAAGACTTCTGGGATTGTTTGTAGTCATCTCAGCTTATGGCCAAGCTGTAACGTGGTGCAGGCGCAGAAATACAATTCCCAGAATGCTGCTGGCACTGTTTATGCCTTCAGAAGCCTGCCTGGGTCATTTTCCCTCGCTGGTAGGGTAGCCTGGACTGGAAGTCACCCCGAAGCTCTTTTTCCACCACTGTAAAGGCCCCTGTCTGGGAGAAGTCACCGACCGACCAGGGCACACAGCGTTTCCCCCAATCACAAGGTTCTGTAAATGTCCCCTCGATTTGCCCCTCACAGTCTTAGGAATCAAGACCTTTCTAGGAGCATCTCCGTGATATCATCGCCCCTCCCACTGGTAATGGAAGTAAGCACCAGCTGCTGGAAGTAGCTTGTGTTGAGGAAGAATGTGCAGTTTGCATTCTCCTGCTCAGAGGCCGCCCAGCTAGTCTATGGAAAAGGAATCCTGGGGTCTCGGGCCCTCCTTTTTTTATAATTGCGGCCCTCCCATTCAAGGCAGCACTGCTCTCTGGGGAAGGCAGAAATGCGCTCACACTGATCAATATTTTTAAAGATTAAACAACATCAACAACAAAAGGCAGCGCAGTGGCAGCACTGGAGAGGCAGGGGCAAGCTGGTCTCAGTGTGTTCCAGACCAGCGTGCTCCAGAAAGCGAGTCCAGGACAGACAGGGACACAGAATCCCTATTTCTTTCCCAGGTGCCAGGTTGGATCCCCAGGGACAACATGGTGGTTCAGGAAAGTCTGGTGCCCTCTGGTGATGCACAGTGTCCATGAAGACAGAGCACTCCTGTACCTAATAGCTAGATTTATATATGTGATGATTTTAATACTATATATTTTAATTTAGTAAAGACAGAACTGTCTCAAGAGCCCACATCCTCTAGTCCTGTGGCATCGTTGGATGAACCACTGAAACATAAAGGCCTTATTCCGCCCTAAGCGTGGAGGGACCTTGTGCCAGACTTAAGCTCAACAGAGTGGAGGGGAGGGGGATGTATCCAACCTCTAAATGTTGTTGCTGCAGTCTATGGAGGACACAGGCTTTCCCTTAATTTACCAAAAAAAAAAAAAAAAAGCCTGAGAGAATTTGTTCCAAATTTTAATACAAAGAAGTAATTGACCTGTATTATACATGCACAACAATTTCAGTTGCTCTCCTCTGCTCACACACACAAAAGGCATATACTTTACATGCCGCTACTTCAATCTTAGAGGAAAACATGGCTGTGCTTTGGGCTGGTTTTGTGTTTCTGAGTTTTCTGCAGTGCTGTGGCAATTATGATCCCACTGGTGATGACACATAGGGTGATCGGGTATAGCAACCCAGGTACATAAAGGGGCAAGGTGCAGTAACTTTGATACAAAGGATAAGGACCAAAAAAGCCATTCCCCTATGTGTATATAGACAAACACACACATACACACACACACATTTGAGGACCCCTTCATTCCTTCTCAAATAATAAGGGTTCCAGGTCCAGATGTAGTTTTGAACAAGTTTTGTTTTGTTTTCATTTTAATGGCCCACATACTGGTAAAATTTTGGGAAGGGATTCGGTTCTGGCTCCTGATTGGTATCAAATGAGACCAAATTCCCACTGATCTCCATTTCTTGAGGAATATCTGAGGATGCATATGCCTTCAGTCATGGCCTCTTAAAAGACTATCATATTATTTAGTGTAGTTTAAATAGCAAATGATGATGTTATTCCTATTCCTCAATTTCGTCTCCGGTGAAAATTCATATTCTGAGGAACATGTGGAAGGTTTTCTAAAATGACTCTCCCCTACATGCACCACTTTCACACACTCAAAAAAAAAATAATACAGCATTATTCTTTTCCCATGTCTGACAAAATCATAATTTCTGAAGAGCCAAAAACTCACTAGCTAGCACACAGAACATGTGCACCTATCATGAAATATAAGAACCTTTGATACAATGACCATAATCATCTACCAAGATGGCCAGTATGAACCAGACCATCACAGTGAGGCTGCCCACTGACCAGTGTTATAGTGGAATTCAAATAAAATTATAGTCTTTAACCCAATAATCACTCTGCATGGTAGACTGTCCAGGTGAGTCAGTGAGGGTGACTTGTGCTTGTGAGGGTAGCATCACTCCCAGCAGCCACAGAAGTAGACATGCAGCTCAGCTCTTCCTGCCAATTTTCACATTTCCCCAAACTGTGCTCAGCCTAAACCCAGAATACCATCAGCACCCCTACCTTCCAGCTAGCTCCAAATGATAGTGAAGCATCTCCAACAGTTCCAAGAACATGAACACTTCCTGATGTGTGCTTGACATCACTGAACCAGTCAGGAAAATGTCTGTTATTATCCTGGAAGTAGGAACTGCATTGCTTTCTCCACGATCATACAAAATGTTTAAATAATGTGACATCTTCCAAAACACACAACAGGAAGCATCAATGTAACTTGGTATTGTTGTTTTTTTACCCCTCTCATTCATCACAGCAAATTCTCAGTGTAGCTATGATTTTCTAGGTCCCAAAGTTCCTTTCTTACAATCCTAATATCTTCTCAGACCAAAGTAAATGTTATAACCCAGCAGCTATTTGTTTCCTCCTGAGCAAACGTAGTTATCAAAATGGAATTGGTGAATTCCTTTTGGATGGGGTCACCAAGCTGGTGAACCTCTCCAGAGAAAATGGAAATGAGTAAATTCCCTAGGATGGTGTCCTAAAGTGAATCAAGTATGGCAAAGCATGATAACAGGAGCCATGCTGGCCCTGCCTTGATTTCCAGAGTCTTCAATATTTCACAAGGACAAACAGTGAGGTCAACCAAATCTCAGCATATGGTTCCTATATTATCATTTAAGATATGCTCAGGAAAACAATAGGTTTTTTCCTTAGGATTTCCCCCAAATACCTTCACATTGGCTGTTTGTGCACAAGGTGCCTAAAATACCCAAAGTCTCATGGGTCTGAAAAAGGTAAGAAATAATGGTCAGAGAACCAAGAAATACCCTTGAGAGAAGACAAATCCTGTACAATTGGAAAAAGACACAGAAATAAACCCACACTCCTACTAAAACTTTACTTTCAACAAAGACAAAACCATACAATAAAAAAAATGACAGCATCTTCAACAAATAGTGGTGGTCTAACTAGATGTCTGCCTGTAGAAAAATGCAAATAGACCCCCTAGTATCACCATGCAGAAACTCAAGTCCAAGGGGATCAAAAATCTTGGCATAAAACCAGAGACTCTAAATCATTTAGAAGACAAGGTAGAAAAAAGTCTGGAATTCATTAACATGGGAGACAATAGAACAAATCAGCACAGGCTCTAAGATCAATGATTAACAAATGGGATCTCAAGAAACTGAAAATCTTCTGTAAGTCAAAGGACATTATCAAAAGAACAAAACAGCAGCCAACAGATTGGGAAAATAGCAACACCAACCCTACATCCAGACAGAGCATTAAAAATCCAAAATATACAAAGAACTTAAGAAATTAAACACCAACAAATCAACTAAACCAATTTTAAAAATGGGGTTCAGATTTAAACTGAGAATTCACCACAGAGGAATCTTGAATGGATGAGAAGCACTAAAGGAAATCATCAAAGTCCTTAGCCATCAGACAAACAAAAATCAAAATGACTCCAGGATTCCATCGTACACCACTCGATTGGCTAAGATCAAAAACTCAAGTGACAACACATGCTGGTGAGGATGTGGTAAAAAGGGAACATTCCTCCACTGCTGATGGGAGTGCAAACTTGTACAACTTCTCTGGAAATCAATCTGGTACATTCAAGAAAATTGGGAATAGTTCTACCTCCAGACCCAGCTATACCACTCCAGGAATAATATCCAAAAGTTGTTCCCTTATATTATATAACAAGGACATTTGTTCTACTATGTTCATAGCTTTTTATTCATAACAGCTAGAAACTGGAAACAACCTAGGTGTCCCTCAAATCTAGAAGAATGGATAAAGTATTTCTGGTAAATTTACACAATGGAATACTAATCAGTTATTAAAAATAAGAATTCATGGAAACTGCAGGCAAATGGATTGAACTAGAAAAAATCATCCTGAGTGAGGTAGTACAGACACAGACAGAAACGCATAGTATATACTCACTTATGAGCAGATATTAGACCTATAATACAAGATAACCATACTACAACCCACAGACCGAAAGAAGCTAAAGAACAAGGAGGGTCCACAGGAGGGTGCCAGAATGTCACCCAGAATAGAAAACAGAATAGATAGCAGAAGTTCATGAAGAGAGCGAACTGAGCAGCATTTTTTTCTGACTCTAAGACAGGCTATTTATTGTCCACAAAAGAATCTTTTCTTTTTTTTTTTTTGCCATAAATATAGATTCTACTTTATGTGAAACGGTTGCGTTGGATACAGTCCTCTCGTATATATATCTTATGGCACTGGACATATTCCATGAAATCATAAAAATTTTGGTTATTGAACTTGCCATATTTTTACATATTTACACATATACCTTACAGAATTTCATCTCACACTAGGAAAGCATTTGTTGAAAGACATTCAAATTAAATGTCTTCAAATGAGTGCTTTCAGTTTCCAAATCATTTAAGATACAGATATATATACATATACGTTGACAGAACCTTTTTCTATTTTAATTTGTACTTTCAACTATAAGGTGAAAATGTTTTATTGGCTTGATGACAGTGAATTACTTACCAATAATATAAGATCCTGGTGCTACCCTTGCTTACCAGTGAGGCTTACCTGGCATGGAAGAAGCCGGTCAATGTTTCTGTATGCTTTAGATCCCATTTCAATTTTGTTCAACAGCGTTTTATAGAGGGCATGGGACACTGCATTCCATATGGAAGAGCTGGGCTCAGAAAGGGTCACCACATCATTTTCTTCTGGTTTAATCTCTATAGAAATTGGGCATGGGTCATGATTTTCACATAGCAAAGCAGGAGGTAAGCAATTAAACCTGTCAATCCAGAATTTATGGAAGTAAAAATCTCCTGGGTACTGGGAGGCTGTAGAAGACAGAAAGTTCATTAAGCCAGGGATAGCTCTTGTCTTCGAATATGAGAAGCTTCCTCTGAAAAAGTTCATCAAGTCATTCCTATTTGATAGAGACTCAAAATAAATGTGTTAGTTTGCCATGTTCTACACCTTCCTTCTGGTTGAAAATAATTTATTTACCATGAGGAAAAACTCCAGTTACTTATATGACTACAGAATACCTGCACATTTACCTGTGTATGTTGGTTCAAATTCAGCAAATCAACACCAAATAGTACCCAAGTTTCAATTCGCTGGCTGTTTTTCTGCAAAGCCACACAGATCTTTCTTTCTTTCTTTCTTTCTTTCTTTCTTTCTTTCTTTCTTTCTTTCTTTCTTTCTTTCTTTCTTTCTTTCTTCCTCCCTCTCTCTCTCTCTCTCTCTCTCTCTCTCGGTCTCTCTCTCTTTCCTTTCTTCCCTCTTCTTCCTCCTCCATCTCTTACTTTTTCTCTTTCCCCATATGTATATGCCTTTAGACCAGCAGAGGTGGACAGATTTTTTTGTACTGAGTCCCCAGCACCCTATCAACTAAGCCCAGTGCACCTTACCTACTCAACCCCCAGCACCCCCTGCTCGTGCACCCGCGGGCCAGCAGAGGGCGCCAGAACAACCTATACAAGGTCGTGCACAGCCTCACCCAGGGGGGGGTGCACCCATCTTCCCCAGAAAGCAAGCAGGACTGGTGTGAGCGGAGGACTGTGCTCTCTTCCGGCCATCTCTCTGCCTGCGGTTCCGCCCAACGCACGAGCCGCTCGGGGACTCCAGGCGGATGGATGGAAGGCCAAGGATGGGCAAGGGAGGGAGGCGGGGAACCCCAAAATACCTCCTAGTCCCCTCTCTCCCCCACCCCCACCCCACGTGTGAGCAGGACTATGAGTTCATAACAGTTTGGGATGAGAAGATTGCTGACCTGGGAAAACCGTTCCGGGCAGCAGCGCATCTCTAGCGGAAGTCCCGCCCCTTATGGCTTCGCTACCGTATCCGTCCCGCATAGAAAGGAGACTTGCGGGCTTGGAGGCTACGAGGCCACCCCGCCATCTCCCTGGCCCCCGCCACGGGGATGTAAACACAAACCCTCTATTCACAGACGGACCTTCATCCCTTCGTTTCTCGATGGTCACAGAAGTCCCAATGGTCCCAAGATGCATTGTGGCAGACACCCACCTGCCTAAGAACTACAAACATGGCTTCGGAGCAAGAATTTCTGGGATTCTGAGAACTACAAAAATGGCTTCCAGGCGGCACGATGCATCCGGGGATTGCTTGTAGTCATGAGTCTGTGTCTCTCCCTGTAGGCTGCCTGAACTGTGGCTCAGCTGTTGCCTACAAATCCCAGAATCCCCTGCGTGCTGTTCCCACCATCATAAGCCTGTGTTCCTAAGCTTCTCACCTGGTGGCTTGGCTAGGAGCCTGGAAATAGGCTCTGTAAGCATCTTCAAGGTGCTGCAGGCCGCATCTTTGTCCTCAGACCTTACACAACCTTTCCTCTGGTTCTGGTGTCTGTAAATCTCTCTCTCACACCATACTGTCCCTGGCATCACAATTAGGCAGGAGCTTTGTGACGTCAACTCCTCGCCTCCTGTCCCATAAGTTAACACACTTGGCTGCTGTTTTTAGTGTTCCTGTTACTACATTAAAAAGGCCCAGTCCCTGGTAGCTGAAGAAGGGGTCCTTGGGTCTCCTTTAAGTATGTCAGGAGCTAATCTCAGAACAAAGAGGCCCCTTTTTACAACCCTTTGCACTTTTGGCTAGATGCTGCTTTTTTTAGTAAGGGAAAAAGAAGTGGTCATTGTTAGTTTTCCTCCTTAGCAGCCGTGTAGCCAGTCTCTAATTATAGAGAAGAAATACTGGGCTCCCTCCCCTATTTATTTTCCTTTGAATCATCCTTCCTGGTCAGTTTCCTGGATTGGCTTGCAAGCCTCAACAATGTATTATAATTAAAACATTAGAAACACAAAATTTTAAAAACTGTTATTAAAAGTTGCATTGACAAAGATCAAGTAACTTACACATGCTGCAAGCCTATTAGAATAATACCAAACTGTTTGACATTAACTTTAACATAAGAAGGAAATCAAAAGATATACTCTAACTCCCAAAACATTATAACTGTTAGTCAAGATGTTTTAGTCAGCAAAGGTATGTACCAAATTGAAGGAGGAGTATTCTTTTATGGTAGAAAACATATTAAAAGAGTTTATATGTTCAAAGACAGTTCCATAGACAAAATTAGCTAAAGCAATAAAATAAGTAAAGGAGATTAAGGGGATACAAATCGGTAAGTAGGAAGTCAAACAATCACTAATCATAAATGATATGATAGTATACACAACCCACTCCTGAAAATTCTACCAGAGATTTCCTACAGCTGATGAACATGTTCAGCAAAGTGATTGATACAAAATTAAATTAAAAAAAAGACGTTCAGTAGTCCTCCTGTATACAAAAAAATTAATAGGCTATGAATGAAATTATATAAACAACACCCTTCACAATAGTCACAAATAAAATAAAATATCTTGCTGTAACTCTAACCAAGCAAGTGAAAGACATGTATGACAAGAACTTTAAGTCTATGAAGAAAAAAAAAAAGAAGTGGAAAGATTTCCCATGTCCGTGGCTCAATCTTTTTTCATACACCTGGTTACCTGGTTGTTACCTGGTTATGTTTTTATGAATAAAAAGCCTAGCTTAGAAACAAACCAGCATCATATTCTGGCTCCTGAATCCAGATTATGGCCCTGATTGATCAATTTTTGTTTAGCATTCAATAACTTCCATCAGTCTGAGTTTGGTGTTTGAGTGGTTAGTGTGAAGCTATTCCTAAACCCATAACACCTCCACAGGTACAGGTGCCAATGTGAAAATCCCCATTATACTGGGATTCTAGGACTGGGTAAATACCCATTGTATGAGTTAGAGGTGCACTGGACCTATTGTAATTTGGGCATTGACCAAAACTCTATTAAACACCTGACCTCTTGAGGCCCCTCCTTTATGTGAAGTACTACAATATTTCTTGGTATCTCCAAGAATCCATATTAATTCAAAACTAGCATACAATAGATACAATAAAGTTTGATTTTTTTCCCTTTACCCTTGTGTAAAATTATTCTTGTGAATGGTAGTAGGTGTGGGGAAGGACTGCAGAAATGCTAAAACTTTTAGGGGATTTGTCAGGCTCTTCAGGAAAACGTTGTAGTCCCTTCATTCAAGACGTTCTGGATTAATTCATCACTATCCCACACGCTTAAAATCCATTCCTCACATTTCAGTTTGACATCATTCAGTATTTTTAAGCAACTGACCACGTGGAATCTTTGCACAAGATAATATAACATGAACTGAAGGCAGTTAGCAAACTTTTAACCTCGTGGTGTCTTTGCACAAAGCAATGGCAGCTACATGTGGAAGGCAAAAGCCATCTTGTTTAACACATACTTTCACCTTTCTGTGAATTCTGAGAATCAAATTTATGTTGTCATGCTTGCACAGAAAGAACATTTATCATCTAGCTGTCATACATATCACCTAGCTATAGAACTACTGCATTCTGTTCTTGTCTTCAAAAATTGTGTAAGAATGAATGAAAAAGTAACAGAGCAATTACTATTGTACAGGAAATGAAGACATTATCAAATTTACACAAGTAATATTTCTTGCTTATTATTTCATTTAAGGACTAAAATAAAAAGAACAAGATATAGAAGAAAATTTGTGGGAAACTGTTGAAATAAAATGCTTGATTATTGGCTTGCTTTTACATATGAGAAGATTGATTCTTGGCCTATTCTTGTTCCCTTGGGAATTTCAGATTGAATGTTCCATGGACTTTAAGATTCGTTATAAGAAAGTGCAGAGGAAGGTAATCCAAGATGTTGGTGACAAACGCACACCAGATCTGAGGGGCACAGGATCTAAAATGCCAAAATTGGTGAGAGGGGCACAGGATCTGAAATGCCAAAATTGGTGAGTGGAGGGGCAGCTGAAGCCAGAAGATCAACTTTGAGGCTTCCTGGGTGAGAGGGGACAACCTGTTGACAGTTTCATATAAACATAAGCAGATACTTGCCCATGATCTAAGAATTTTTCTGTTTTAAACCAAGAAAACATGCCAATATTCAAAGATCCTGTCAAATATTTATTTTATTCCAAATAACCAAAATCTGGAAATATAAATATCCACTAACTGATGAATGAATGAACAAACTATATTTTAAATCTCAATATAAACAAACAATGTTATTGCTAAGGCTGGAGATTCAGCTCTATTGATCAGAATGCTTGCTTACCATGTAGTATGCCCCAGATTCCATTTCTAGGATAACAGAAACTGGCCTTGAGGGTACACAACTATAATCATAGCACTGGAGATATAGGCAGGAAGATGAGAATTTCAAGGCCAAGGCTATCCTTGACTGCATCATAAATTTGGGGTTAGCCTGAGCTATAAGGGAAAGTGTAAATGAGACTCCACTGAGAGAAAGCAGGGAACCCTACAGGAATATTTGATTACAGGGCCACACTTGCTTAGTGTGTAAGCGGCCCCATGTCAGAGGCTTAATACCACAAAGGAGGGGCTGGAGAGATGGCTCAGAGGTTAAGAGCACTGGATGTTCTCCCAGAGGTCCTGAGTTCAATCCCCAGCAACCACATGGTGGCTCCCAACCATCTATAATGGAATCTCTTGCAGGGCAGAACACTGTATACATAATAAATAAATCTTTAAAAAAAAAAAAACAAAGGAGAAGAAATGGGTGTGTATGTATGCCAGAAATATCTTGGGGCAAAAGTAGTGATGCTCAGAGAATGATGAAAATGGAGCATGTCAAAAAGACAAAGAAAGGGTTGGAGAGATAGCTCAGAGGTTAAGAGCACTGTCCGCTCTTTCAAAGGTCCTGAGTTCAATTCTAGTAACTACATGGTGGCTAACAACCATCTATAATGAGATCTGTTACCCTCTTCTGGCCTGCAGGCATACATACAGGCAGAGCATTATATAAATAATAAAAATTCTTAAAAAAGACACAGAAGCTAGATATATAAGCTCTCATTGGTCAAATGACAAAACAATTTAAACATCAAAATGATCTGAATATTTAGGTCATCCCAAAATTCCTATGTTGAAGTCCTAAGACCCAAACAAACAGACTGCATGAGGTCTTTGGGAGGTACTAAGGTCTTGGAGGTGAAGTCCTTATAAAAAACCAAATTAAATGGAATACTGTGTCAGTGTGAATTTCCTGTTTTGATAAATAGGTTCATAACCTTACTGAAGAGATCCTATAAAATCAAGTAACCCTTTATAACACTGAGTTTAAAGTGAGAACAGGACTGTAGACAAGCATGTCCCCAACTAGACCTCATAATATAACTTTAGACTTTCCAGACTTCACAACTGTGAAAAGTAAAGCCTTTGTTTATAAATCATTTGTCACTTAGCCACAGCAGATTAAAACAATCAGTAACAGTCCAGTCCACTACAGAAGAGACATAAGTCATGAATCCATATTGATGTAAGTGTATGGCAAATGCATTAACATTCTGATGAGGACCAAGACACAGAGTGTCAAGGTACTCATGGGGGTGCAGGGTATTAACTGTGTAGTAGAAAAGCCTGGAAAACACTGATTATAAGTAATCAAAGTGAAAGTATGTACCACCTGACAGGACACAGTATGTTACACTTTTGTGATACCCTTGTCCCAGTTTATGTATTGATCCATAAGAACACAAAGAGCTTAGAGATAGTCTATAAAAATAACTAACCTGGGATATTAGCCATATAGTACAGGATAACCATGGCACAATCCACAGACCTAAATAAACTAAGTAACATGGAGGGTAGAAAAGAGGATACTTGAATCCCACTAAGAAGGGGACAGACATGGGAAGTGGAGGGAGAGAGGAAGTGGGTGGGAGAGGGGCTGAAGAGAGGAACAAGACAGAGAGTCAGGTGTGGGAAAAGTGCAGATGGGGGTGAGAGGACTAGGAGAGAAGGGAAATTGGTGTTGCTGCATCTCTGAGATAAGATGAAGACCTGGAATTCTGGAGGTACCTGGGAAAATATGGGGGTGTGAGCCTGGCTGAGATGCCTAGCAGCAGGGATATTGAGACTGAAGTGGACACATCTTGTAGCCAGTGGAGGGAGGGGGACACCAACCAACTGTCAAAACCCTTGACACAAATTTGTCAACTACAAGATATGCAGGAATAAAAGAGAGAAGAGAGATTAAGGAAATGGCCAACCAAAGACTGGCACAACTTGAGACCCAACCCATGGGAGAGACCCAACTTCTGGCACTATTAATAATACTCTGGTATGCTTGTAGACAGAAGACTAACATAACTGCCATCTGAGAGGCTTCATCCGGCAGATAATGAAAGCAGATGCAGAGACCCACAGCCAAACAATTAGACAGAACTCAGGGATTCTTGTGGAAGAGTTAGAGGAAGGATTGATGGATCTGGAGGTGTAGGACACTACAAGAAGACCTACATAGGCAGCTCACTTGGGAACATGGGGCCTCATAGAGCCTGATCCACCAACAAAAGAATATGCCTGGAATAGTCCTAGGACCCCTCCACATATGAAACTGATGGGCTGTTTGTCTGGAAGTAGGTCCCCTAACAACTAGAGCAGGGGCTGTCTCTGATTTAGGCTCCTATCTCTGTTGCCTCCCTCTGGATCATATTTTCCTAGCAGGGCTGCCTTGTCTTGCCTCAGTGAAAGAAGAGGTACTTAATACTGATGTAACTTGATATGCCAGGATGGGTTGGTTGGGGGGGTTATAGGGAAAATGGTTGGGAGGGTGGAAC
Source organism: Meriones psammophilus (assembly GCA_036365155.1). Taxonomy (NCBI): domain Eukaryota; kingdom Metazoa; phylum Chordata; class Mammalia; order Rodentia; family Muridae; genus Meriones; species Meriones psammophilus. The sequence goes on along the minus strand of JAEOAE010002074.1, from coordinate 67,109 downwards.
TGGGATGGGAGGAAGGAGTGAGGTTGTGAATGGGATGTAAAATGAACACATAAATAAATTAATGAAGAAAAATGTAACTGACCCGTAGTCATCAAAATGACAAGATCATGAAAAAGATGAGGGAACAGTTCCGTATTGAAAGAGACTAAAGAGATAAAGAAACAATGCAACACTGAAATATACCAACTTCTTTCAACAATAATAACATATTGTTATTATTGAGTAATAACATATTAGTGAGTAATAACATAGTCAACAAAACCCAAATTAAATGGAATACTGTGTCAGTGTGAATTTCCTTTTTTGATAACTGTACTGTAATTATGTAGGAAAACGTTTTGTTCCTGTTTGTATAAAATTGATACTAAACCATTCTTAGTAACAGGGCATAAGGTCAGCAGCTTCCTCTGAAAATGTCCAAAGTAAAACAACCATTAACTATGTACCATATTTGGAACTTTTTTCAAGTTTGTTATTGTTTCAAAATTGTTGTGGGGGAAGCTGGGCATGGTATTCCACCCTGGCACTTGGGAGGCAGAGGAAGGAAGACCTCTGTAGGTTCAAGACCAGCCTGGTTTACATAGGGAATCCCAGGACAGCCAGGGCTCTGTAGAGAGAATTTGTCTCAAAAAAAAAAAAAAAAAAAAAAAAAAAAAAAAACTAAATAAAATTGTTGTAGGGGGAAGAACAATGTAACTAAAAACTCAACAAGATTAAAATCAAAACTGGTTCTCCACACTGGAAGTCTGGGTAAGACTATGACTGTAAGAGACCGACAAGTGAAATGACATGACATTTTGAAGCAGCAAGAAGATTCTCTAAATATATCCAAATGTCTTCTTTTTAGTGTGTGTGTGTGTGTGTGTGTGTGTGTGTGTGTGTCATGACGGCTCTGAAGCTTGCATACTAGGGAACATATAGGAAGGTCAGAAGCCAACTCTGTGTGATCACTTCTTGCCTTCCACTTTTTCATGAAATCAGGTATTGAACTCAGGTTTCGAGGCTTGCCCAGCAAGAGCCTTTATCTGCTGAGCCATCTCACCGGCCTGCAAGCTATTCTCTTAAGTGACCTCAATTAGGCAGTAGTAAGGAAAAAATGTGAATGCTTCCTTCTCTCAAACAAATTCTTAGGGATGAGTAAATGATAAAAAGAGATGAGCAGAACAGTGGTACTTTAGTGCTACCAACGACTAACAGTCAGCAAAACACAGCCCAAGCACCTCCTGAGACAAGGAGCTTCAGGGCTGGTAGCTAAAATTCCTTGCAAGTGTAAAGCTGGAATAAACCTGAAATAAAAGAGCTTTCCCAACTCTACAGTAACGTTGTAATTACATCACACCTATCTATACATAGCAACACAAAGAGACACAAATAGGAAAGTAAGCCTGCGTTAACCCTGTATACTCCTGGTTGTGCAAGTCCATCAAAGTATAAACAGCAGTGTCTGCCAAAGTGTTTCTTATGGAGAAGTATCTGACGAATAAAGAGAACAATCAAATCACTTGAAAGCTAAGTGAGAGAGAGCACCTGCAGTGGTTGGCTGGCTGTCTAAAGAAGAGTCATTTCATTCCGGAATGCTTGCACATAGGTCCTGAAAAAAATGTTCCTAGAAATGTGCACGGATCCTGTAGCCTTTCCAAGTACCCTGCTCTTTCGACCCGGATGTCCAAGCTCCCCTACCCCACGAGCTCGGGGGCAGGCGGGAGGCAGCACCTGACACTCTGAAATTCCTTTCCGGGAGGACTGGCACCAGCATCACTCTTCCTCAGGATGCAGGGCACAAGTGTACCCCTAGAACTCCTCAAAGTGTGCTCCTGTCCTCCCAACCGGGGCGGCCAGAGGACGCGGTCCCGGGTACCAGCAGCCAGCACAGAAGCTTTTGTCTGAACGAGGGCAGGCTCTCCCGACCCGCCTAGCCCGCCAGCCCCCAGCTGCAATGCCGCGGCCTAGGCCCGGCGACCGCCATCCTGTGGGTCCCTCATACACGCCCACAGCCAGCCAGGCTTGGCTGCTCCGCGATAGATGACACCCGTGGACCTGCTGCTTCTCCGCCGCGGGACCCAACCCTCTCTCCTCCCCGCCTCCCTGCTGCGACCACAGGCCCAGCACCCTCTGGCCCACTGGATGGCTGCTGGGGGCGGAGCCCAGAGGCAGAGGCGGGGGAGGAGCCCAGCCGGGGGTCGGAGCCCAGGGGCGGAGTTGGAGCCCGGGGCGGGGATGGGGAGAATCCCTGGGGTGGAGGCGGAGCCCAGGGACGGGAGTGGTGCTCGGGGGATGGAGGCGGAGCCCGGGGGATGGAGGCGGAGCCTGGGTGGGCGGAGGAGGAGCCCAGTCTGTGCCCGCCGCACACCCTTACCAGGCTTCCCCGGGTCCCTGCCTACCATGAAGAAGTAGTTCACTAGCCAAGCCAGGACCGCCGCCACCCTGCCCGGGAAGCGGGTTCCTGTCGCCGCCCTCACCACCACCACCCACCAGGCCCGGGAGGAGTTCAGTGTTTTCCCTTCAGTGTCTGTAGCCATAGCAACGGCGATTACGTCATGCTGGACAATGGAGGTGCGCACTGCGCTTGCGCTGCTCCTCGCGCCAGCCCCTCCCCCGCTCAACTGGAGTAGGTTCTGCCTTCTGAGTTGGGACACTCTGAGGCCTGAAATTTCTGAAATTCTACTATTAATTTTACAGGACAAAAGGATCTTTGAGATAAGTGTGCATCAAAGCATTTCTCTCCTCTTTTCAAACCCCTTCTCTTAGCTACTTTTCTATCACTGTGCTAAGATATCATGACCAATGCTGCTTATAGAAGAAATAGTTGTTTGGGTACCTAGAGTTTCAGATGATAAGCCCATGACCATCATGGCAGGGACCATAGTGGCAGACAGGAATGGCAAGCTCCAGCGAGAACAATGGCTGAGAGCCTACATCCTGATCTACAAGTATGAGGCAAAGAGCTAACTGAGAATGGTGTGGGATTTTAAAACCTCAAAGCCCACCCACAGTGACACACCTCTTCAACAAGATCACACTTCCTAATTTTTGTAAAACTGCTCCACCAACGGGGGACCAGATTTTCAAACATATGAGACTATAAGGGTCATTTTCATTCAAACAGCTACACTCCTCAATAGCTTCCTATGTAGCCAATAATTAAGAGAAAAAAAATTTCAATGTCCCAAAGCATCCCAGGCACTCAGATTCTTGTGCAGTTTTTTTTTTTTTTTTTGTTGCTGCTGTTTTGTTTTTGAGACAGTTTCAAATAGTCCAGGTTGACCTTCATTCCTGACCTTCCTGAAGCTCCATTTACAGGCATGTTTCACCACACTTGATTTATCATCTTGTTTGTTTGTTTGTTTTGTTTTGCTTTTCAAGACAGGGTCTCCCTGTGTAGCTTTGGCTCTGTAGACTAGGATGGCCTCGAACTCACAGAGATCCGGTGTGTCCACCACACCCTCTGACCTTTTTTTTTTTTTCTTTTCTTTTTTTTTTTTTTTTTTAGGAGGTATTTTTATCTTTTGAGTAAATGAATGATAAGAGTATTTTACTTGAATGTATATAAATGTACCACATGAGTGCCTTATATTTCAGGAGGTCATATGGCATCAAATTCCCTGAAACAGGAGCTACAGAAAATTGTCAACCACCATGGATATTCTAGAAGTCTGCAAAGAGAGAGAGAGAGAGAGAGAGAGAGAGAGAGAGAGGAAGAGAGAGAGAGAATATTTTATTTTTCTAAGATTTCTTATTTATTACAAATACAATGTGTTTGCATGTATACCTACACACCAGAAGAGGGCACCAGATTTCATTATAGATGGTTATGGGCCACCATGTGGTTGTTGGCAATTGAACTCATGACCTCTGGAAGAACAGCACTGCTCTTAACCTCTGAGCGAACTCTCCAGCTCCACAGAAAGTGTTTTTCATCACTAAGCCATCTTTTCAGCCCATATGGCATCCTCTTTTATTATTATTATTATTATTATTATTATTATTTTCTTCTTGCATTGTATATTCCAAACAAATTCACCTTCTTTCATTTCCTCTACTGAATTAAAATGTTCTCACCTCTAGGCCTTTGAATATGCATATTCTTTATCCCTTTTGGGGTGTTAAGTACCTCTTGCTTTTCTTTAGGTTTCACAGTGTAATTTATAGTGATGTACGCATTTCTATGCACGGTCTACAGGTTTATTTATGGTGGATTACCCCACAAGACTGTAAGCTTATAGAGAAAGAATGGTATTTGCATGAATAATTTTTGTGTGTTCAGGACTTAGCAAAGTATTGGGTACCTATTCACAAACAGTAACTATCTGGGGAAGGACAAATAACATTTTAAACAGTAAATGCCTTTAACAAAATCTTCATAATCTGATAATAATACAGAATTCTTACCTAGAGGATGGGAGCATGTAGCATTTTATTTGTTAATGCCAGCCATTGTGCTATTTGTAATAAACTTCTCCTGAAGTCTTTTTATCTTGTTCTGTTACTGCTGTTACTAGAATAGCCTTCTCTATGCCTGTTGCCTTTTTTGTCTTATCTGTGTTCCTTTCATTCATCCCGTAAAAAGTTACTTCCTTTAAGCTTTAGTGAGGTTTAGCATCTGGCTTTATTATATCCAAAGACTATCTGTATCTGCCTGTTTTGTACAAAAGCCAGGAATACAGCTCAGAGGTAGAATATTTGCTTCACATACACATATAAGAGTTAAGGAAGGAGGAGGAAGGGGAGGAGAAAAAAAGGAACAGGAGAAGCAAAGCATTGCTTTTCTTTATGCAGATGCCCTTCATAAATACAGGGGTTAACAGTCTTCCTGTCTCTGCCTTCCAAACAAGATAGAAATTTCAGATACAGCAACAGTGCCACTTATTTGGTGTTAGTTTTTAACCTGGTCACTCTCCTGACATTCACTCTGTAAGTGCTTTACATGTAGTTGGTTTTATGTACATGTTCATTTTCTGGGAAAAACCTATATTTTCATTAGGTTTTGTGAGAGGTCATATCCTCAGAAAATGTCCTGGGCTTTGAATCCTACCATACTTATCCCTAGGAGACCATATCTGGAAAGCTGATTATGTCTTCTTTGTACATCATTTGATGTTATGACTTCAGGATGCATCTTGAACCTTGTTTTCAACAAAATGTTTTAAACATGACTTAAGCTTAACAAGCATTTTGTGCCTCATGAAAAAAAAATCATCATAAAATGTCCTGTCTGAAAAGAGCATCTGAGATCATTGTACAATGCACTCAGTAACTTTCATTTTAGTCACTAACATTATTAGTACTCTTTGTTGTTTTTCATTACTTTTCTATAGATCCAAGCATGATGACCCTGGTGTAAGGGACTGTGCACACACTGTTAACTCAGAAAATAAAACCACATATTTAAAGCAATCAAAACCCCTAAATATTAATAAGAATTAAGTTTAGATTTAGGGCCCAAAAATAATTCAGTTGAAATGTGAGGAAGACTATGAAAAACAATCATTCAGCAAGCTTTTAGAGTATATACATATGTGTGTGTGTGTGTGTGTGTGTGTATAAATATGATGAAAAGATGCACACATAAACACAATTTAAGAATTCTTGGGCACACAGACAAAAGGTAGAACATCATTAAGCAGGATTTTCTTCCTTTCTGTTTTCTTGCCAGGGAGATTTTGAACATGTTCCTTCCCTTCCTCCCTTCCCCTCCCTTTCACTTCCTTCCTTGCTCAGTGGGAATTTACAAACATTGCACTTGAATGGATGCAGTTCTGTGAAAGCATTGCCCAAAGGACCCCTGCTGCCTCATTCTAGACCTTGAACACAAAATGCATTCTAGCTATTTTTTTTCTTCAACTGGTGATTTTTCTGGTGGGGAGGGGTAGACACCCAGACATGGTGAATTCCTCATCTATCCCTCCCTCCTACCCTGGTTTATGTCCTTTAGCACTTTGGGGAGCACACTAACAGAGGTTCCCCACCCATGGAATCCATAATCATACCTGTGCTTTCTAAGATTTTCTAACAAAATTCTTCTAGTTGCCAGGCTGAGACATCATCTAAAAAAGAGTTGGCTTGGTTCTCAAGCAACAATCTCATAAGTGCAGCCAGGCTATTAAGTCATGTGCCAAGGTGCTCAGATGGGTATTCTTGACGTACTGGCACAGACCCAGGAGAACAGTGGAGCCAAGACTTCTCCTTTGGGGTTCAGTCTACTTCCGAATTGAAGTCACCTATGGCTCAAAAAGAAGTTTGAGGGATTAGGGATGTAGCTCAGTTGATAATAGGTAGAGCAGAAGAATCAGAAAATGTCATGGTCATCTTATAGCTGTTTAGTTTCAGGCCAGGCTGGGTTACAGGGGACCCTAACTAAATAATAATAGTAATAACCATAATACATTTCAGCTAAGAGCATATTTGGCAATCATTGTTAAAAGCCAGAGCTAATCTCAGGTCACCAACTTTCCTCAGAGAAGAAGCAGGAGGCAATGAGTTCCAGTGTAGCAGGATTTTCTGTACACAGACCCCTCTGCAACTTAGCATTTGCAGCCAACCATGTGGAAATGTGTGATCCTACTACTGACCAGAGGTGCCCCAGCTTGTAGCACTGGGAGCATGGGGCAGACAAACTCACCATGGAGCACAGCTGTTTGGTCACTGGCCCACTGAGACCATCAAAAGCAAACAAAACCACAAAAAGAACAGCACAAGAAAAAAAAAAATGTACTGTACAATGCAAGCAAAGAGAATGGAAGAAGAAGAAAATACCAAAACTCAAAACAGTGGTCTGTCTCTCTATGGGCCCTCTATCTTGCTCCATTATTGGTGGCCTGCCCCCAAATCAGGATCCACCAGAGTTTGGAATGGTGACCTGCATTCAGCCAGAGCAGTGAATGGAGCAGCAACATATCTGTTGATCTCTACCAGACCAAAGGCCAAAGCACCAGCCAAACTCTGCCAGACCAGAGACCACAGCAGCAGCAAATCTTTGCCAGATCAAAGGCCAGAGCAGTGGCCAAGCTCTGCCAGACCAGAGGCCAGAGAACATTGGCAGAGGTTCCAAGCCTGGGGCTCCACATACTGTATCCATCCTTTGGCACCTCCTTGCCACTCTCACTGGAGCCTGTGAAGCATGGCTCAAGCCTCCCTGAAATGTGAAAGAATCAGATCTCGGGGTATTGAAAGATTCTGTCCCATGTCCTGAGTCAGCCCCAGAGGCAAAAAAAAAAAAAAATGGCAGTGAGAGTCAAAACAGTTAAACAAGACACAGACTGCTAGATCCCATTGCTTATGCAGCAGAAAAATACACAGAGCCAGACAGCAGATTCCACCACTCTTGCAGTGGAAAAAAATGAAAGTAAGATATCAGCAAATCCCTGATGCAGGAGCTACCTGCATTGTCCTTGTCCAAAGATCCAGAGATCACAGAAAACTGGGCACTCTACCACCCTTTACAGATAGGGGCACATTCATCCTCTCTGAGATCTAGAAATCACAGAAAACTCGGTGCTTAACTCCCTTTACAGATGTGCCCCTTCTTTCCAGTCTTCCTCTGGCCCACAGCTGTACAGAACATCAGCTCTAACATTTCTGACCACATAGATTACACATTTTGCCTCAAGGCCAGAACAAGGAAACTAGAGAAACACAGAACAGACACAGACAGAGTGCTTACTTACTGGCTGTTGAGTTCCATGTGCCAGGGGTGCTTGGAAGCCTTGAGGATCCAATATGAGACCCCACATGTTATTTCCAGGTCTTAGGGTTCCCAAAGACCATCAGGAGCTGTACCACATATGCAAGAACCAGGAGTTTTATTTGGGCTTAAGCTGGGTCTTTCCATCATCACGAACACAGTGGATCAGAAAGGAGAGCCCTGAGCAGCTGCATGGCAGAGTTTTGATTGGTGTTTTAGGAAGGACCAGGAAGTTCCAGTTTAACAGGATTGGGTGACATTCAGCAAGGGCAGGCTTTTTACAAAGTGATTGGCTAGCTAACATAACTAACATTTAGGGAACTATCTCTAGGCCTCAGGAATGTTGGGTATTTTCTGTGTGACTGAAGGTTCTACTACAAGGTTGGTAGACTGCTCAGCACAAATGCCCCACTTTGAGATAAGATACCTTCCCATTCTTGTGGTTATCCTCAGGCTGTTCCTTGGGTAAGGAATCTTACGACCTTGTTTTTGGAATTGGTGACCCATGGTCCAATTCCTGGTGGCTTTATAATAGAGTCACTATTCTGGTGAAATTTAAGTGCCCTTTTTTAGGCCTAGTTCCTGGTGACCTTTGGGGATGTCTCTCCATTCTAAAAGATCCATTTGGATTTTGTGGGGGTTGTAAATTATATTTCCTGTGTCAGAGAGCACTCAAATATTAAGCTGTGATATAGAAGAGTAGAACTGATGATGTAAAGGATTTACTATTGCTGAGAAACTAGTGGTACCAGTTAGAATTTAGCTGAGGGAAGACTGCCTGTAAAACACTCCACAGATAAGCAGTATGTTAACCAAGCCTGTTAGAGATTAGGATCCCGGGATGCACATGTTTGCTCACCAGGATTATCTAGAAATGAGGCAGAGTGAAGTTTTTTTAATTTGTAATTTCCTAACATGTGTTTATTAATTCATGAATGCCAATGAAAACAGACCAGATTGGTGGGTGTACAATTTGGGTCAGGTAGCTTTATTCAGTGACTATTGAATTTCAAATTAAGGGACTGTCCTATGTCTATATGTACAATCCTCATTGACACAATTCTGTAAGTTCAAATTTGAGACACAGGCTATGGGCTAAAGCTGTGTCTGGGATAACATCAAACAGTATCTTATTAATGGCTTTCCCTCTACAAGAGAATGGCCTGTGTTTTTCAGTCAGTATGCCTACGTGTGTGTGTGGTTTGTTTGTTTGTTTGTTTGTTTGTTTGTTTGTTTTTCAACTCTGTGGTTAAGAGCACTGGCTGCTCTTCCAGAGATCAGGAGTTCAATTCCCACCAACCAAATGGTGGCTTACAACATCTATAATGAGATCTGGTGCTCTCTTCTGTTGTGCAAGTGTACATGCATGTAGAACACTGTATACATGAAAGAAAGAAAGAAAGAAAGAAAGAAAGAAAGAAAGAAAGAAAAAAAGAAAGAAAGAAAGAAAGAAGTCAGTTGTTGGTATTATTAAATTTTATTTTGTTAATGCATCACTGTTCTAGTCTCTTATTAGTTAATATTCTCTGATAATCCCCGGTCAATAAAAATTTCATTCCTTTTTCTCTAGTGGTTTGATATTTGTTTTTGTTTAAAGCAATGTCTCCTGTAGATCAACCTTTCCTATGTTATGTAATTGAGACTTTCTTTGAGCACTGAATGCTGTTCCTACTGCCCAGTGCCTAGAAGGTTGTCCTGCAGCTCATTTTAGGTGGACCCTGACTGGTGAGTGTGAAGTAAAAGAGACCAGTGAATGAATGTCCACTGAACACTCTGATATTTTTTGGAGGTGAGTAATTACAAATAAAGAGATACCTGTGTAGGAATTGACTTCACTGACATACTTTGAAGCTGGTGTATTCACAACACAGAAAGGGAGGGGAAGGAGGGAAAATGGTAATGAGTCAGGTAATCAATTTTAGATGTTCAATAAAAATGAAAACTGTAAACTTGGGGGGATTCATATACAAAGGGAATCAAGAATAAGGATTAGTTGCTGAACTTGTTTCTGGGGAGCAAATTTCTATAGTTGTATGAGTTCAAACAACACAGAAGTTCTGGATAAACTGCTGTGGTAGTGACTAACAGGCATGTTTCCTCTTCCGCACCACATTTGAAAATGCACAACCTGAGAGAAAAGGTGTGAGTAATACTTGGTGTGCTCTAATACATACTTGAAGTCCCTGAGGAATATTGGACCATAAAGCCATTTTCAACTTTTAAAAAGAATTTTTCAGAGTATAATGAAATTGTTTCAATCTTATCATTCCTCTCTACTCTTATGTATCAAATGCTGGAATGAATGGGTTAAGGTGGCTACTTAACAATCAAAGCAAATGTGGCTCTCAGGTTCTCCCAGAATCCCTCAGTCCTTACCTGTTACAAGGTATAGGTGTCAAACACATATCTCTAGCCCAGGAGTTGAGCTGCCCACCTCCCTGCTGTCCTTCCTTATGTATTCTAACCATTTTGGTTACCTGGTGTTTTTCATTTATCATTTATCCACCTGGCTCTTTGTTCTGGCTCTCCACTTCCCTCTTTCCTCTCGTCTCACATAGCTAAGGGTCATGTCAACTTTAGACTGTCCCAGATTTCCCTGTGTCTGACTATGTTCTCTCGTCTATCTATAATAAACTTTCTATTCCAACATTCCTAGGTACAGCCATATACTTTTCGTTTTCTTTCTCATTTTCATTGAGCTCCCATTATTTACTTGCTTTCAAATTCATGGCCATTTGTTTCTTTAAAGGTTCTTACTGTTTGGCTTTGACTGAAGTTTGGCTGAAGGACTTCACAACTATGAGGTAGAGATGACTGCACTGGACACTGATCTTGTAATGGAATGTGCAACATAAATGACCTGTATCTTGGATGATGAGCAGGTGCCCTGGGAAAGTGGAAGATTGTACTTTAAAACATTTCCAAGATGAGGATGTTGCAGTGTATATTTGATCCCAGCGTGATCCCTTAGATTGTGAACTGTAAAAACCTGTGCTTTGTTTGGTATGGTTGAGCCCTAACACAAATCTTAATTCCAAGAACTTTCTGTTTATTCTAAACAGGAGATTATGGTATGAATCCGTCAGCCCTCGAACATACCTTTAATTCAAAAGCTCTCTGTGCACAGGATTAAATAATGTTAACCCTAGATCAAGAGGCAAAGCAAGAAGCCAGCTGACAGGGATTAAAGAGTAAGTGGAACTTTCAGCTGAAATGTATTTAAGACAGAGTGTAAAAGTGGAAGGAGTTTTATCTTGGTAGATTTTGGGCTTTTTGAACTTTGAGCTAGAAGGCTTTGGCCTTGGTTTATTTTGGCCTATCCCCTGAGCTGTCATCTGAACTGGTGAGCTTTTGGGGATTTTTCTCTTAGATGTGAGGTGAGTACCATGGGTCAGATATCTGACTTTGTTTGCCTTTCTCCCAGTACCTAGCAGTTTTGAAAATCGAATAATTGGGATTTTCATTTTTTTATAACAAAACTAGGGTTCTGTGTTACCGTAGGGGTTAGGGCAAAGCTAGAATGCCTCTGCTATCTGCATTATTTGATCTTTGATCCACTGGTAGAGGAACTACTTCTGTCCTGAGACTCAGCTCTATTGTTCAAGCTAATGTGGGACTCTGGGCATGGGACTAGCAGTCAGGAAAAACAGTGGGAAATAGTTTATGGGTTTGTTCTGGGATTGTCCTCTGATGTAGCTCTAAAGAGCTGTGAGAGAGACCAGAGGCCATGTCATGGTGAGTGTGAGGCCTTTGTCCCCAGGCCAGGAAGAGCAGGCTGCTGAGCTAACAGAGCCTGATTTGCTTTGAATGAGATGGACTGTGGTTCAGACTTTGGTTCAGGCTTTGGTTCTGTTTGTCTCCATGTGGTGATCCTGTCAGAGATCCTTGTCCTCTGACCCTTCCTGAGTGTTGATTGTCCAGAGGAGGAGGGGATTTTGTGGCCTGGGCAGTAGAAATTTGTGGTGCTTATAATATCAGGCATTGGTTTTGCAGTGGACAGATTGGAAAACTGAAGGTCTCATTTATAGAAATGATGAATGTTATATTCCACATACAACTTTTTGTGTAACAAAATTTATAAATTGTTTTGAAACTGGAAGAAAAAAAAAAAGTGGTGGTGTTCATCTTCCAGCAATACTATTTTTTATTTTTATTTTTAACATTTTTCATCTTTCAACTACCAGTCACAATGATGTGATTTAGGGAAATTCAATTTCAGGGTACAAAAGAAATTTCTGAGATGCAAAATTTTGTCAGTGCCTGGTTTTAAATTTAGTGGAATAGGTCAGATTACACATCTTGTGACATAATCCATGCAGCAGGAAACAGATGCTAAATTATTCTCCAACATTTTTTGTGTGTGAGTGTTGGCAAGGGCTGGGCTGTGCCTGAACCCACAAGGGGACATGAGGGACTTCAAGCCACAGCCCAGCTTTATGATCACCTCCATTTTCAAAGAGACTTCCAGAGCAAAAGGACTCTCTGTAAAGGAGGTTAGTAGTAGCTGGGGGGTCAGAAATATAACAGTTTAGGTGTCATTTTATGTTTGTCTCGTAACAATTGTGGAATCTGTGTTTAATTAATTTGTATTAGTTAGAAAAAAAAAGGTATCTCTGGTCCAGTGCACATTTTTCATACTAGAGTTTCATGTAAACTTGACTATATTTTAGGCTTCTGTTTTTGGCTTTTTCTCTTACCCCCTCATTCTTTCATAAACACTGTACACATTCTTGATTATTGAAGTTTGTGGTAAGTACAGAAGTCACATCATGCCAGATTATGAGATTTGTGACAATAGAATCATCCCTTATTTTTCTGTTTTCCTTTGTTTCTTACCAGGTGGCTTTTCTGATATGAGATAGAGATTTTGGATTGTTCTTTAGCAATCACATAAATACAATTTGCACTATGTCTATAGAATGCAGAAGAGATAACATGAAGGTGAGTGATACTATTTGGCCAGTTTACTCCTCTTTTGACATTTTCTTTTGGTGATCTGTCATTTTCTTCAGAAATTTCATGTTTCTAGTGGTCTCCATATTCTTTAACTGTATGATTTTGTTCTCGTGAAAAGATTAAATCAAAACCCTGCCCCATCCCTAATTCAGGGGTGAAGATTGTACCTTTTTAGGCATGTGATATTTTTTATAGGGCAAAATGGTTTTTGGAAATAAAAAAGTATAATATCTCAATTATAGTTAAAAAAAATCTGTGAAAGTTTACAAATATACCTTAAAGTGTATTTATTTCTAGGTAATAAAGGGCATTCACTTTCATTTTCAGCCTGCCTTTTACAAGCAGCTTTTAAATAAAATCACTGTAAATCCTATGTGCCTGCCTCTGCCCCCCAGGTAGTATGTAAAAGGCATGTGGCTCCCAAATGCTGGGATTAGGGCTATGAACAACCAACAGCCTGTCATTGTAACTCCTGAATTTAGAAAACAACTAATTAATAGAGAACTGCTTGTCTCTGCTGGGATTAAAGGCACTGTCTATCACCACACTGCTCAAATATGTTATATTCACTCCAAATTATTCCAACTCAAAAAAGTTTATACCTTTGAATTTACTTAAAACATTTTAAAACTCCTAACTGTTTTTAATATGAAACAACAAAAGTATTTTTTTTATTTAAGAAGAAAACACTAGTCTTCATAATTTTTTTTTGGACTCAATGACCAAGCTGTCTGATGAACAGTTACCTCTGCTTATTTGGGAAATCTCTACTATTCAAATCTAATCATTATCAATTTTGATAGGATCCACCATTTTTTTCCTGTGGAAACATTCGGTTTTACCAGTGAAGACACAGTTCAGTAGTTTCTCACTGTCTACTCCTTTTGGTTATGTTTACTTCTTTTTGTTCTAGAGTATTTAGGTGTGCTGTTAAGTTGCTACTAAGAGATATTTCTGATTATTTTTTCTGAATGTACTTAGTGCTATGAACTGTCTTCTGGTCAACACTTCCATTGTGTACTATGAGTTTTGATATGTTGTGTATTCATTTCATTGACTTCCAGAAAGTCTTTAATTTCTTTATTTCAGTTTTGATCCATTTTTATTCAGTAGAGAGTTGTTCAATTTCTATGAGTTTTTAAGCTTTCTATTGTTTTTGTTATTGGTGATGTGCTGCTTTAAACCTTAGTGGTCTGATAGGATACAGAAGGTTATTGCAACTTTCTTATATCTTTTGAGACTTCCACTGTTCAAGTATATCATCAATTTTGGAGAATAATATATGAGTTGCTGAGAAGAGGGAACAATCTTTTGTGCTTGGGTGAATGTTCTGTAAACATGATTTGGGTATATTTAGTTTTTTGATGTTAGATAGCTGGAGCATTTATCTGTTCAGTTTGTTCAGGAGGACCTGTCCATTGGTGAGCGTGATATATTGAAGTCTTCTTCTATCAGTTTATAAGGGCCAGGATGTGATGCAAGCTGCAGAAGGGTTTCTTTTATAACTTGGGTGCTCTTATGTTTAGGGCATAGATGTTAAGTATTGAAATGTTATATTGCTGAATTTTTTTTTGTATGTCATGTCCTTTGCAGTCTTTTGATTAGTTGTTTTTGAAGTCTGTTTTGTTAGATATTAAAATTGCTTTACAAGCTTGATACTCTAATTCATTTATTTGGAATATCTTTCCCAACCCTTTACCTTGAGATAATGTCTATCTTGATGTGAAGCTGTGTTTGATGTATTTAATAGAAGGGTGGATTTTGTTTTATCATCCATTTTTGTGAGCCTGTGTCTTTTTATTGGTGAATTTGGGTCAATGGTATTAAGAGATATCAACAAACAGTGATTATAAATCCTGGTATTTTGGTGGTGGTGACGGTTGTTTTAGCACCCTGTGTTGGGCTACATTCATAGATACATATGTTTAAATTTGACCTTATCATTAACATCTTATTTTCTCTATTTGGTGATTGAAAGTTTCTGGGCATGGTTAGTAATTTGTCTTGGCTTCTGTAATTTTTTTAAGAGTCAGAAGCAGTCTGTCTAAGCCCTTCAACTTCTAGCATCTTTAGTGAGAACAGAGGATTAATTTCAATGATCTGCCTTTATTTATTTCTTGGTTGTTTTTTGTTTGTTTTTGTTTGTCTGTTTCATTGGTTGGTTAGTGTGGTCTGTTTTATTTTATTTATTTATTTTTCTGTTGCAGCTTTTCATATTCTTTCCTTGTGCTGTATGTTTAGAGTTTTGGTTATTCTGGTAAGAGGACTTCCTTTTCTGGTCCAATCTCTTTGGTGTTTTGTATGCTTCTTGTGCCTTGATAGGCATCTTCTTCTTTAGGTTAAGAAATTTTTCTTGTATGATTTTGCTGAAAATAACTTTTGGACCTTTGATCTCATCCTTCTTCTGCTAATCTGATCATTAGCATCATTTGTGTTTTCATAATGTCCCAGAGTTCCTGGACGTTTTGTGGTAGAGAACTTTAAGATTTAACATTTTCTTTGACACATGTATCCATGTCATCTTTCTTTCTGTTCTTTTTTTACTGTTGTTTTATTTTATTTTCAGACAGGTTTGCTTTTTATACCTTTGCTGTCACTTTGTAGACCAGGCTGGCCTTGAACTCCCAACAGTCCATTGGTTTCTGCCTCTCTGAGTTCTGGTATTAAAGGAGTGTACAAACACAGCTTCCTTCCATTTCTTCTATTTGTTTTCACTGCATATATTTCTCTCTTGATCTCTGTTTTGAGTGTGAACCTCGCCTCTGTAGTTCCTTGTTGTAGTCTTTAAATTTTTCATTTCCAGGATTCCCTAACTTTCTGGTTTTTTTTTTTTTTTTGTTTTTTTTGTTTTTTATTTTTTATAAATTTCTTTTTTTTTTTTTTTGACGTTGGAATTCTCTGTGTAGCATTGGCTCTGGTGGACTTGCTTTTTAGACCAGGCCCACTTCAATGTCACAGAGATCTATCTGCCTCTGCCTACTCAAGTGCTGGGATCAAAGGTCTGCACCACCATGGCCAGCTTGTTTGTGCTTTCTTTATTGCTTCTATTTCCATATTTCCAGAATGTGTTCCATTCTGTCATTCTCCATTTGGGAGAGGCCTGGAGATCAGCTTCCAGATGGAGAATGGTGGTTCCATTTCTCTCAAAGGCAGCTAGACCACCTTAGGGCAACATTTATGTTCACTAGACCAGAGTGAGGAAAGAATTTTATATTGACTGTTACAAGTAGCTAGCTCTTTTAGAATGAAATCACCAGTGGTAGTGGAAATTCGGGTATTCCAGAGCCTATGGCCATGCCAAAGTCTTACCATTCTCAGTTACACTGCTCTGAAGTCTTTCACCTCAGAGGTGCAGGTGAAAGTCCATGCTTGGTTGACTTGCAACCAAGACATAGGCCTGGTGAGACCCAGATCCAGTGAGGCCTAGGCCCAGTGGGTCAGAGAGCAGGCCCAGAGGGGGATAAATGATGAATCTCAGGGGCAATGATGGAAGGCTGCTGGTATCAGGTAGCATACAACCAGCCAGCATGCATGCACCCACAACTTATTTATTTGAAGTCAGGGACTTATAAAGCTTGTGCAGAGGGAAGGATTTTGAGGATAAATTTCTGATTTGCTGGGGTCTAGGGGTCAAGGATACTTGGCTTACATATAGTGCTACCATGCCTCATTTTCCGTGCAGTAGCATGGTCCTACCACAAGAAGGAGAACACAGTCCTAAATTATCCTATATATGTGGAGGAAAAAAATCTCTGAGTACATTTGAAAGTCACTGCTGAAGACTATGATCCTTACCAGGCTTATCCATTTCTATGAATTCCCAGATGCTTGTTGGAGCAGTTTCCTTCTCTGGAAAGGGTTTGGATAATAATCTTCCCTGAGGGCTATGTGAGGCTCTTTACAAGACTTGGAGTCATACAGATCAGGAGGCTGATTTTTAAGCCCTTCACTGAGAGAACAGAGTTCACCATCATAGACTAAGTGGAAATGAGTGGTTATCCAGAGATGTCAGACTTCACCCTAATCAAGCAAAGCCTCACATCCCTCAAATGTTTGTTTGTTGTTTCATGGCTTTATTTGAGGAATTTAATGGTTACCTCCAATTGTTTGATTATGTTTTGCCTGGATTTCTATATGGAATTTATAGCACATACCACAGCACATACTGAATATATAAACATAGCTGAAAGCACAAGAAAAAGATCTTGACACAAATTACATGAAGATGATATTGGCCATTAAATCATTTGTTACAAAAGGGGATATTTAAGTGTATAATACAAACACACTGTTTCTTTGAAAATCTGCTTTCTTCTACTTGGCTTTTAAAAGGTTACATATTCTCACACTGATGCAGACATATACCCAATCATCAGCCAAAGAAAACAATATGGTTTCCAAGTGATCCTAGCAGACATCATTTTCTTTATCATAAGAGTATGGGATAATTTTAGTAGTCAAAATTAGTTTTTCTAATGTTGAAACATTTGTATGCTTTAATGGAATCTCTTCAATTGGAACATCCCTCCACCTCCAATGCATTTTTATTGTTGCTAAAGGAATAAACAATTCTGCAAAAACTTGTGCACTGGAGTGCACAAGTTGAGTGATGGCCAGTGAGTTCTTTGATTTTGGTTTTGACTATAATCCTACTGTATTTGTTTATAGGACTGTGTTATATTCATAGGCCTCTCTTTGTGTTTGCTTTTTACAGGGGTGCTATGTATATTGTGTGATTTGATTACTTATAATCTAACTATATTTTTTTCTCTTGAAAGTTATAGACCTTTACATATTTTTGCCTTCTGAAAATTTATTAATTATGCTATAATTCCTTGAGTTTTTCTTGATTTCGAGAAATAGTTTTACTTTACTCTTATTGATCTTAAAGACTTGCTTCTCCTCATTTCTTGGTATATCTGTTTTTCCTGTTGTTGTAATCATCAATGTCTCAGTTTTTGCTACTTAAGTGACTGATAGAATTAACACATTGGTTTAGGGTTTTTAAAACTTTCTCATATATTGTTGTCTCTTCGTCCTTATTAGCTTCAGCTGTCAACATTTCCAACCCTACAGTCATTTGAGAGAGCCTCAGTTAAGGGCCTGTGCTCATCAGAGAAGCTGGTTGCTATATCTGTGAGAGATTGTGTTGATGGATGATTGATGTGGATAGGCTCTTTCACTGAGAGATGCAATATCCCTTAGCAATTAGGCCTGGGCCATGTAAGACAACTACCTAAGTATGAGACAGTGACGAAGCAAGAGACCAGCCCAGAAAACTTTTGCTGATGGCTTTTGCCTTAATTTTCTTCAAGCTTGACTTTCTATGCTAAGCTCCCAAAGTAATGGACTGTGATCTGACAGTACCAAAATCAATGAATAAACCCATTCATGACCTGAGATTCTTTTGGTTAGTGGATGTAGTCACAGAACAAAGTAGCAAATTAGAACAACAAAAATATATGCAAAGAGTGATTTTGCTGCTGGACAAAATCTTGGAATGTTCTCTTTGTAAGGAATGTGGAAAACACCAGTATTTAAGATGGCAAAAGCTTTAGAAAGCTGTATACAGAGCTTCATCAGCTGTTCTGGTAGGACCTAGAAAATCAGAGTGTTGAGAGTACTGCAGACAAAGTCCAGGTCATAGGATTTCAGTGAAAAATAGACTCCATGGAAAATTAAGCTAGAGGTCATTTGTGTGATATTTTAGCTGCAAATCATACTTATTCTGCCCATGTCTTGAGAAATTGAGTAATGCAGAATTAAAACAATAATGGGCTGGATTTCTTTTATTATTATTATTATTATTATGTTTCCATGACTCATCCGTACAGTGACAAAGTCAGTGCTCCATTTCTTGTTATTGCTGAGTAACATTTCAGAGTGGGATATGTCATATGTTTGTGTGGCCCTTTTGTCTCTTCCTATTTTTTTGGAATAATTTTGTTATAAACACTCGTGTGGCTTGTGACTCACATCCTGTGAGTACATACCCATACCAGTAGGGTAGCTGTGCCACACGATGACTGTTTCATGGTGTGAGGAACTTCCAAACTCTGTAGAAAACCAAATTGTCCACTCCCAGCAGGGGTGTAGAGTAAGGTGTTTTTCTTTCCAGATTTTTACCAGCTGTTGCTGTTTGGCTTGTTGATTCTAGCTGCTGCACTTGGCATAAAGGGGTAAGATCTTGGTTCCAGTTGTGTTTCCCTGAAGGTACATGATATTGAACACCTTCCCACATTCCTGTTTATCATTTGTAGATCTTTCCTTGGAGAAACATCCATTCCAATTCTTCACTCCTTTTTGGTAGGATTGCCATTTTATTATTGAGTTGTCTGAGTTCTTTTTTTAAAATTTATTTAACTTTTATTAATTACACTTTATTCATTTTGTATCCCCCATAAACCCCTCCCTTCTCCCCTCCTGATCCGACCCTCCCTCGCCTTTCTGCATGCATGCCCCTCCCCAAGTCCACTGATAGGGGAGGTCCTCCTCTCCTTCTTTCTGATCTTAGTCTATCAGTTCTCATGTAGCCCATGGCAGTTCAGTGTCCAAGTGGGTTACATAATAATGGGAAGAGGGAATGCCTCTGATATAATCTGATTGGCCTGCTCTTTGATCACCTCCCCCTGAGGGGGGAGCAGCCTTACCAGGCCACAGAAGATGACAATGCAGCCACTTCTGATGGGCTGGATTTCTTAGAAGGAATATTGAATCTATTGAATGGTTATTATTAATGAGACTTTCAGGACAACAATGAAAGAAAGAGTCAAGTGGAGCAGAAATAAATGTAAAGTTTTTGGTTTGTTGAGAAAAGCATCACTAGGTAGTTTCAGATGGCAGTCACATGCTGAAACTGAGACAGGAATTTTTAAGGAGACCATCATCATCAAATAGAAGGTCCTAGGTCTGGATTTGAAGCCTAAGATGGTGTCCTTAAATTAACACTCCCTCCTGATAATTCTTCTGTTAATCAAAAGAGTAGGTAAATGATTCTTAGTACCAGGAAAGAACTTCATATAAAACCTGCTCCAAATGTGTTCCAAGTGTGGCACAGTCCATCCCAAATTGTCCATCTCAACTTAAAATCCAACTTGACAGGCTCACCCATGTTATGCTCATTCTGGAAACAAGAAAAATGCAAAATTTAAGATTATTCCTTTGTGTTTTTATTTCAACACTGTGACAGCCATCTGTGTTTGGTAGAGTCAGCTGTAAAAGTTCATTGCATGAAGCAGTGAGGGTGAAGCCTGAGTTGCATCTTGACAGTACAAGATGTTGAGTACCTAAGTTATGAGATACCTCCCATAGCGTGCTTCCTGTAGCGAGTGGAAGTAACCAAACTGAGATGTATGAGACATTGTAGAGATAGGGAAATCTAAGCCTTTAAAAATAGCAACAGGTTTTGTTGTTTTCCTTGCTAATCTTCTTGCCTTCGTCCAGGCTTCCCACACTATGTATACATTCCTCTTTACTGGAATGGGAAGGGGTTTTCTGTGCATCTAAGTTGGAATGATGTAATTTGTTTCTGATGTTACAAGATGTGGCAGCCAAGAGATTTTATTGTGTGTCAGAAGAAACATCGAATATTTGAACAGTGTATGAGCTATTGCTGAATTTTAGGATCGTTGAAGTTAGACTACATTTTCATCATGGGATGACAATAAGCCTATAGGGAATTTGGTCAGAACTTATTTGCTTGAATCATAAAAGCTTGCAGAGAAGATGATGTTTCTGTTTATGACATTGAAGAAAAAGTTTCTGTGTACCCCTGGTTGTCATGAAAGTTGGTATATAGACCAAGCAGGTTTTAAACTTAGAGGTTTCACTCCAGTCGAGTGTTGGGTTTAAATTTAAGTCAACATCCCTGACATCAACATCATCATCATTGGCTGCTGATCCTGGGTTTTTTATTTTGTTTTGTTTTGTATACGTAAGCATAGGTTATTGTGTTGCTCTTCATCCACATCTTGCATTTAAAATTTGGCAGAAAGTATGTTTAATTTCTTAGGACGACATGTATTCATGACACTAACACTGCCTGAGCTTTCTGAGTCATTGAATTGCAGGTGTGTGACATTCATTCTACCTGTTGTGTTTGTGTTTTTAGACTTTACTTATTTATCTATTTATTTTATTCACACTTAATTTGTTTTAATTTAAATTTGTTTTTCTATAATTTATTCTCTGACATGAACTTAGCTCTTTGAACACCTCCTCCTGAGGGTGCACCCTTTTGAGCCCACAGAGGAATATGGTGCAGCCATCCTTGATAAGACCTGATAAGCCAGGGTCAGATAGAAGGGGACGAGATCCTCCCATATCAGGAGCATATGGAAAAGGCATAGGGGGAGAAGAAGGAGAGAGGGTGAGACTGGGAGGAGATGAAGGAGGGCGCTACAGTGGGTATACAAAATGAAAAAAAAATTGTAATAAATAAATAAATAAAACTTAAAAATAATTTATCCACTTAACATCCCAATTTTAGCCCCTCCCTTGTCTCTTTCTTGGTTTCACCCTCTGCTCCTCTTTCACCCTTATCCCATTTCCAATTCTCAGATAAGGGGAGCCCTCATCTCCTACCATCTGACCCCAGCCTATCAAGGCTCACTAGGACTACCTTTGCATTCTTTTCCTTTGTGGTGTGGCAATGTCCCTCTACCAGGGAAAAGTGATCAAAGAGCAGGCAACAGAGTCCATGTCAGAGCCAGCCCCTACTCTTCTTACTATGGATCCCACATGAGACTGAGCTACCTATCAGCTACATCTGAGCAGAGGTCTGGGTCCTCTTCATGAATGGTCTTTGATGGGTACATCAATCTCTGCAAGTCCCTATGGGCCCAGATTTGTTTTCCTTGTTGGTCTTCTTATGGAGCTCCTGCCAGCTCTGGGTCTTTATACTTTCTACCCCCGCACTCTTTCCTATGATTCCCTGTGCTCTACCCAACGTTTGGCTTAGCATCTGCTTTGAACCCCTGCTGGGCAGAGTCTTTCGGAGGATATGTATGTTAGGCTCTCATTCTGTTCCCTTTCCTTAGTCACTTCTGGTGTTGATGCTATTTGCCCTTTTGAATAAGAATTGACCATCCTCCATAGAGTCCTCCTTTTTATTTAGCTCCTTTAGGTCTGTAGATTATAGTATGTTTATCCTATTATGGCCATTATCCATTTACAAATGAGTATATACCATGCATGTCTTTCTGGTTTTGGAATAACTCACTTAGGATGATAATTTCTAGTTCCATCCACTTGCCTTAAAATTTCATGGTTCCCTTTTTGTTTTTAAATACCCAAGTAGCATTCCATTGTGTAAATGTACCACAATTTCTATAAAACAATGGTTTGTTTGAGAGACATGTAGTTTGTTTCCCTATTCTGACTATTATGAATATAGATGCCATGAACACAGTTGAGCAAATATCTTTGTTTAATGGTAGAGCATCTTTTTTGATATATGCCCAGGAATGGTATAGCAAGGTCTTGAAGTAACACTACTTCCAATTGTCTGAGAAAGCATCAGATTGATTTCTAAAGTGGCTTTATAAGTTTGCACACCCACCAGCAATGGAGGAGTGTTCCTCATTCTCCACATTCTCACTAGCTTGCTATTAAATTCAGGTTTTGACCTTAGCCATGATGGGTTCAAGATGGAATGTCATTTGCATTTCCAGGATGACTACAGATATTGAGCATTTAATGTCCACCATTTGATATTCCTCTGTGGAGAAATCTCTGTATAGTTCTGTACCCCAGTTTTAAATT
This sequence comes from Meriones psammophilus, assembly GCA_036365155.1. Classification (NCBI taxonomy): domain Eukaryota; kingdom Metazoa; phylum Chordata; class Mammalia; order Rodentia; family Muridae; genus Meriones; species Meriones psammophilus. The sequence continues at coordinate 44,710 of JAEOAE010002074.1, read as the reverse complement.
GGATTATTTGGATTATTGGAGTTTAATTTCTTCAGCACTTTATATATATTGTTTATTAGCTCTTTCACTTGTATGTGGGGTTGGTGAAGATCTTTTGCCAGGCTGTAGGTGGCCATTTTATTCTATTGACAGAGTTCTTTGCTTCATAGAAGCTTTTTGTTTCATGAGATCCTATTCATTAATTCTTGATCTTAGAGCCAGTGTTCTTGGTGTTCTGTTGAGGAATTTATCATCTATGCCAATGAGATCAAGATTCTTTCCCACTTTTTCTTCTAATAGATTTAGTGTATCTGGTTTTATGTTGAGGTCATTGAACAACTTGGACTGTAGTTTGATGCAGGGTGATAAATATGGATCTATTTTCATTTTTTTTACATGTAGACTGCCAGTTAGACCAGCACTATTTATTGAAGGTGCTGTCCTTTTTCCATTGCATGGTTTTGGCTTCTTTGTCAAAAATCAAGTGTCCATAGGTGTGTGGGTTTATTTATGGGTCTTCACTTCAATTCCATTCATACACCATTCTGTTTTTATTTCAGTACCATGCAGTTTTTTATTACTATTGATTTATAGTAGAGCTTGAGATCAGGGATGGTGATACCTACTGAAGATCTGCTATAGTACAGGACTGTTTTAGCTATTCTGGCTTTTTTATTTTTCCATATGAAGCTGAGAATTTTTTTTCAAATTCTTTAAGGAATTGTCTTGATATTTTGATGGGAATATAATTTAATCTATAGATTGTTTTTGGTATGATAGCAATTTTTACTATGTTGATCCTTCTGACCCATCAGCATGAGAGATATTTCTATCTTCTGCTATCTTTTTCAATTTCTTTCTTCAGAGGCTTAAAGTTTCTTTTTTTTTCATCATATAGGTTTTTCACTTGCTTGTTGAGGATAACTCCAAGGTACAGTATGTTTTTTTTTTTCCTTCCTATTGTGAAGGGTGTTGTTCTCCTAATTCTTTCTCAGTCCATTTGTCTTTTGCATACAGGAGTGCTACTGATTTTTTTTTTAGTTAACTTTATATCCAACCACTTTGATAAAGTGTTTTTCAACTGTAGGAGTTCCCTACAGTAGAATATTTGGGGTCACTTTTATATACTGTCATATATGTGAATAACAATACTTTGACTTCTTCCTTATGAATTTGTATCCCCTTGATCTCCTTTATTTGTCTTATTGCCCTAGATAGGACTTTGAGTACTGTACTGAAAAGATTTGGAGAGAGTGTGTGGCCTTGTCTTGTCCCTGAGTTCAGTGGAATTGATTTAACTTTCTTTTCATTTATTTTGATGTTAGCTATATGATTGCTGAATATTGTCTTTACTATTTTTAGATCTGTGCCTCTGTCCCCAGTCTCTCCAAGACTTTAAACAAGAATTACTGTTGGATATTGTCAAATGTTTTTTCAGCATGTAAGGAAATGATCCTGTTTTTTTTTGTTTATATGACGGATTAAGATTCCCTATATTGAACTATCCCTGCATCCCTGGGATGAAGCATACTTGGTAATGGTTGATGATATCTTTGATATGTTCTTGGATTTGGTTTGCGATTATTTTATTCAGTATTTTTGCATCATTGTTCATAAAAGAGATTGGTCTGAAGTTCTCTTTCTTTTGGGGGGTCTTTCAGGATTTATCAAGGTGACTGTGGTCTTACAAAAGGAGTTTGGTCATGTTGCGTCCATTTCTATTTTGTGGAATAATTTGAAGAATATCGATATTGACTCTTCATTGTTGGTCTTGTAGAATTCTGCTCTGAAATCATCTCACTCTTGGCTTTTTTTTTTTTTTTTTGGTTGCAAGTATTTAGATGGCTGCTTCTATTCGCTTAGGCAGTAAAAGACTATTTAATATCTTTACCTGATTTTGATTCAACTTTGGTAAGTGGAATCTAACAAGAGAATTGTATATTTTATTTAGATTTTTAAATTTTATGACATAGTTTTTTTGACATAAGATCTAATGGTTCTTTGGATTTTCTCAGTGTCTGTTATCTCTCTCTCTCTTTTTTCAGACTGTTGATTTGGATAGTGTCTTTCTGCCATTTACTTAGTTTGACTAAGAGTTTGTCTATGTATTTGATTTTCTCAAAGAACTAGCTCTTGGTTTTGTTGATTCTTTGAATTATTCTCTTTGTTTCTAATTTATTGATTTCAGCCCTGAGTTTGGTTAGTCCTAGTAGTCTACTCCTGTTGAGTGTGTCTGCTTCTTTTTTCTAGGGCTTTCAAGTGTGCCATTTAGTTGCTTGTGTGGGATGTCTCCAGTAGCATATGAAGGCCTTTACTGCTATTAAAAGTCCTCTTAGGACTGCTTTCATTGCAGTTTGGGTATGTGGTACCTTCATTTCCATTGAATTGTAGGAAGTTCTTTTTTTATTTCTTCCCTGACCTAGATTTCATTGAGTAGGGAGTTGTTCAGTTCCCATGTGTGTGTAGGCATTTTGTTATTTCTGTTATTGTTGAGGTCCAACTTTAGTCCATCATAGTCTGATAGGATACAAGATATTATTTCAATCTTATTGTATCTGTTGAGACCTGGTTTGTGACCTACTGTATGTTCAGTTTTGGAGAAGGGTCCATGAGGTGCTGAAAGAAGATAGATTTTTTTTTTCTGTTTGGGTTAAAAAATTCTCTAGATATCTGTTAGGTTCATTTGATTCATGACCTCAATTTGTGTCATTATCTCTCAGTGTAAGTCCTTTTCCATTGCTCTGTCCCTTGATGATAGTGACATGTTGACCTCTTCCAATATTAATGTATGGTGATTGATATGTTCTTTAAGTTTTATTAATGTTTCTTTTACAAATGTGGGTGTCCTTGTATTTGGGGCATTGTTGCTCAGAATACAGATGCCATGTTGGTGGAATTTTCCATTGATGAGTATGAAGTATCCTTCCGCATTTTTATTTATTTATTTATCTATTTATTTATTTTTATTTAGGAGCAATAACTAATATCAGGCAATATTTTTAAAGTTTGAAAGTATGTGAAACAGCATACTTTTTAAAAAATCTTTCAACATTTTATTGTGTTCCATTTACATTTTTATTAATAACAGTTTATTCACTTTGTATCCCCTCTGTACCTCCCTCCTTCTACCCCTTCCAATCCCACCCTCCATCTTTCCCACCCCTGACCCTTTTCCAGTTCACTGATAAGGGAGGTCCTCCTCCCCTTCACTCTGATCCTACTCTATCAGGTCTCATTAGGAGTGGCTGCATTGTCTTCTTCTGTGGCCTGGCAAGGCTGATTACCCCTCAATGTGAGGTAATAAAAGAGCAGGCCAATGAGTTCCTGTCAGAGACAGTCCCTGTCCCCATTACTATGAAGCCCACATAGATACTGAACTTCAATAGGCTACCTTTTGTGTAGGGGTTTCAGGCCATCTCCATGAGTGATCCTTGGCTGGCGTATCAGTTTCAAAAAAGACCCCTGTGCCCAGAATTTTTGGAACTGTTACTGTCCTTGTGGAGCTCCTCTCCAGGTTTACTATCTCCCAGTTCTTCCATAAGATTCCCTGCACTGTGCCCAAAGTTTGGCTATGAGTCTCAGCATCTGCCTCGATACCCTGCAGGGTAAAGCCTTTCAAAGGCCTTCTGTGGTAGGCTCCTGTCCTGTCCCTGTATTCGCCCTCATCTGATGTCCATCCTCTTTGCCTTTCTGCATGGGATTTGAGCATCTTAGCCAGCATACTCCTTCCTGATTAACTTCCTTAGGTGTACAGATTTTAGTATTTTTATCCTATATTTTATATCCTATATCCACTTATGAGTGAGTATATACCCTGTGAGTCTTTCTGCTTCTGGGATACCTCACTCAGGATGATCTTTTCCACTTCCCACCATTTACCTGTAAATTTCATGTTTTCCTTGTTTTTCATTGGTGAGTAATATTCCATCATATAGATATACCACAATTTCTGTATCCATTCCTCAACTGAGGGCCATCTGTGCTGTTTCTGGCTTCTGCTATTACAAATAAAGCTACTACAAACATAGGTGAGTGGATGTCCTTGTTGTATACTTGAGCACCTTTTGGATATATGCCTAAGAGTAATATAGCTGGATCTTGAGGACGCACTATTCCTAATTGAGAAAGTGCCAGGTTGATTTGCAAAGTGGTTGTATAAGTTTACATTCCACCAGCAATGTAGAAGGGTTCACCTTTCTCCACATCCTATCCAGTATGAGTTGTCACTTGAGTTATTTGTCTTAGTCATTATGATGGTGGTAAGGTGAAATCTCAGGGTGGTTTTGATTTGCATTTCCCTGATGACTAAGAATGTTGAACATTTCTTTAAGTGTTTCTCTGCCATTCTATATTCCTCTATTGAGAATTCTCTGTTTAGCTCTGTACCCCATTTTTTAATTTGGGTTACTTGATTTGTTGCTGTTTATCTTCTTGAATTCTTTATGAATACTGGATATTAACCCTCTGTCAGATATAGGGTTGGTGAAGATCCTTTCCCAATCTGTAGTCAGTCGTTTTGTTTTGACAATAGTTTCCTTTGACTTATAGAAGATTTTCAGTTTCATAAGGTCCCATTTATTGATTGTTGCTCTTAGAGCCTGTATTGTTGGTGTTCTGTTCAGGAAGTTGTAGCCTGTGCAAATGAGTTCAAGGCTCTTCCTCACTTTTTCTTCTAACAGGGTTAGTATGTCTGGATTTATACTGAGGTCTTTGATCCACCTGAACTTTAGTTTTGTGCAGAGTGATAATTATGGATCTATTTTCATTTTCCTACATGTAGACATCCAGTTAAACCAGCACCATTTGTTGAAGATGCTATCTTTTTTCCATTTTATGGTTTTGGCATCTTTGTAAAAAATCAGGAGTCCATAGTGTGTGGGTGTATTTCTAGGACTTCTATCTGATTCCGTTGATCCACTAGTTGGTTTTGTATCCAGCCACTTTATCATCTGCAAATAGTGATACTTTGACTTCTTCCTTTCCCATTTGTATTCCCTTGATCTTCTTTGTCTTATTGCTCTAGCAAGAACTTAGAGAACTATTTTGAAGAGATATGGAGAGAGTGGGCAGCCTTGCCTTGTCCCTGATTTCAGTGGGATTGATTTAAGTTTCTCTCCATTTAGTTTGATGTTGGCTATAGGCTTGCTGTATATTGCTTTTCCTATATTTAGCTATGTGCCTTGTATCCCTGATATCTCCAATACTTTAAACATGAATGGATGTTGGATTTTGTCAAATGCATATTCAGAATCTAAGGAGATTATCATGTGTTTTTTTTTTCTTTCAGTTTTTGTAATATGTTGGATAACATTGATGGATTTCCATATATTGAACCACTCTGCATACCTGGGATGAAGCCTACTTGGTCATAGTGGATTGTATCTTTGATGTGTTCTTGTATTGGGTTTGCAAAGTATTTTGTTGAGTATTTTTGCATCAATGTTCATAAGGGAAATTGACCTAAAATACTCTTTCTTTGTTGGGTCTTTGTGGATTGTAGGTACCAAGGTGACTGTGGCTTCAATGAATACGTTTGGTTGTGTTTCTTCTGTTTCTATTTTGTGGAATAGATTGAAGAGAACTGGAGTTACCTCTTCTTTGAAGGTCTGGTAGAATTCTGTACCAAAACCACTTGGCCCTGGGCTTTTTGTGGATCTGAGACTTTTGATGAATGCTTCTAATTCCTTGGGGGATATAGAACTATTTAATTGATTTACCTGGTCTTGATTCGCTTTGGTAAGATGAATTGATTAAGAAAATTGTCCATTTCATTTAGAGTTTCAAATTTTGTGGCAAATAGACTTTTGAAATAAGTCCTAATTGTTTGGATTTCTTCAGTGTCTCTTGTTTTCTCCCCCTTTTCATTTCTGATTTTGTTAATTTGGATAGTATTTCTCTGCCTTTTAGTTTGCTTGGCTAAGAATTGGTCTATCTTCTTGATTTTCTCAAAGAACCAGCTCTTGGTTTCATTGATTCTTTGAATTGTTTTATTTGTTTCTAATTGATTGATTTCAGCCCTGAGTTTGATTATAGACATCTACTCCTTCTTGGTGTGTCTGCTTCATTTTTTTCTTAGGGCTTTTAGGTGAGCCATGAAGTTTCTTGAATGTGATGTTTTAAATTTCATTTTGAAGGCACTTATTGCTATGAACTTTCCTCTTAGCACTGTTTTCACTGTGTCCCATAAGTTTGGGTATGTTGTGTCTTCATTTGCATTGAATTCTAGGAAGACTTTAATTTCTTTCTTTATTTCTTCCCTGACCCAGCTGTCATTTACTAGTAAGTTATTCAGTTTCCATGTGTGTGTTGGCTTTTTGCTATTTCTGTTGTTGTTGAGGTCCAGCTTTATTCCTGGTGATCAGATAGGATAAAAGGGATTATTTCAATCTTCTTGTATCTGTTGAGGCTTGCCTTGTAATCAATCATATGGTCTATTTTGGAGAAGGTTCCATGAAGCGCTAAGAAGGTACATTCTTTTGTGTTTGGGTGTAAGGTTCTGTAGATGTCTGTTAGGTACATTTGATTTATGACCTCTGTTAGAGATATTTTTTCTTTGTTTCTCTGTTTTGTTGACCTGTACTTCGTTGAGAATTGGATGTTGAAGTCTCCCACTATTAATGTATGGTGATCTATGTGTGGTTTAAGTTTTATTAATGTTTCTTTTATAAGCATGGTGCCTTTGTATTTGGGGCATGGATGTTCAGGATTGTGATATCTTTCTGGTGGAATTTTCCCTTGATGAGTATGAAGTGTCCTTCCCCATCTCTTTTTATTAATTTTGGTTGAAAATCTATTTTATCAGTTATTAGAATGGTTAGTCCTGCTTGATTCTTGGTTCCATTTGGTTGGTAAAATGTCCTCCAGAACTTTACCCTCAGGTAATATCTATCTTTGTGTCTTAGGTGTGTTTCTTGTATGCAGCAGATTGTTGGGTCTTGTTTATACATCCATTCTGATAGTCTGCATCTTTTTATTTGAGAATTGAGTCCATTGATGTTGAGAGAGATTAATGACCAGTGGCTGTCAGATCCTTTGATTTTGATGTTGGCTGTGTTAGTAAGGTTGTGGTTTTTTTTTTTTTGCTGTAGTGAGATTAATTATTTCCTGTGTTTTCTTGAAAGTAGTTTTCTTGGGTTGTATTTTTCCGTCTAGTATCTTCTGTAATGCTGGATTTGTGTGTAGGTATTGTTGAAATTTGTTTTTGTCACTGAAAAATCTTATTTTCTTCGTCTATGAGGACTAAAAGTTTTACAGGGTATAGTAACCTGGGCTGACATCTGTGTTCTCTTAGGGTCTGCAAGATATCTGTCCAGGCCCTTTTGGCTCTCATAGTTTCTGTCGAGAAGTCAGTTGTGATTCTAATGGGTTTGCCATTATATGTTACTTGGAATTTTTCCCTTGCAGCTTTTAGTATCTTTCTTTGTTCTGTATACTTCCTGTTTTGATTATTATGTGGTGGAAGGATTTTCTTTTCTGGTCTATTTTATTGGGTGTGTTCTGTAGGCCTCTTGTGTTCTTATAGACCTCTCCTGTAAGTTGGGGAATTTTTCTTCTATGATTTTGCTGAAAATATTCTCTGGGCCTTGGAGAAGGGAATCTTCTTTTTTCCTCTATTCCTATTATTCTTAGGTTTGGTCTTTTCATGTTTTCTTGGATGGTCTGTGTCAGGAATTTTTTAGATTTAATATTTTATTTGATGTATATATTGATTTTTTTCATTTTGTCTTCCACACCTGAGATTTCTTTTCCATCTCTTATAGTCTATTGGTTATGCTTACCTCTGTAGTTCCTGTTTTCTTCCCTAAGTTCGTTCTCTCTAGCATATTCTCCATTTGTGTTTTCATTCATTTTTCCAGTTCTATCTTCAGTTCTTGAACTGTTTTGTTGATTTCCTTCACCTGTCTGACTATATTTTCCTTCAGTTCCTTCAGCTGTTTCTTTGAACAATCCCGTTTCTTTAATTTCTTTCAGTGATTTTAGTATTTCTTCTGTAAAGGCCACAAATTGTTTGGCTGTAACTTCCTGTATTTCTTTACAGATGGCCACAATCTGTTTGTCTTTATCTTCTTCCATTTTTTTGCAGATGGCCATAATCTGTCTGACTTTATCTTCCTCTAGTTCTTTATGCAGTTTATTTGTTTCCTCTATTATCCTCTTCTTAAGCATAGATGTAAGGTCATCTTTTTGAATTTCATTTACGTTGGTCTTTCCAGGGCTACTTGCCCCTGGATAAACTGAGTTCTGGAGACGCCATATTGCTCTGTCTTTTGTTGGTTGAACTTTTACACTTGCCTCTACCCATTTGGCTATCTTGGGTGTTGGGTGTTAGATTCTGGTGCTTTCTGGAATCCTGTGGTGGGAAGAATCCCCCTGGCAGGAAGATGATTTTTACCAATGGAGGCCTCCTCAAGTTTTGGGGTATGGTTACTGAATGGCAGGTGTTTTTCAGGAATTGCCACAGCTCATCTCAGGCATACAGACCTTAGTGGTAAGTGTGGTCTGTGTTAGTCAAGGGGGCTCTCCTCTCACGCAGAGAAGTCCTGGAGACAGCTGCCCTGCTCCTGGGTTTCTTGTTGTAAATTTAGTGAGCTGCATCTTTAACCAGGGTATCCCATGGTTTGGTCAGTTTAGTTAGGAATAACTGATTATCCCTTGGAGCAGTATCTGGGGGTTGATCTCAGGGAACCCAGGCTTCTGTAGGTCTGAGTTTGGAGCTCTGTGCCCCAGTACTGAAGTGGTAATCAGTGGCAGGTGAGCACCGTTCTCAGGCATGCAGCAGAAGGCTAGAGTCTGGAGCCTGTGGATAACCAGAAACTTTTCTGGAGCTAGGTGTCCTGAGGTAGGGCCAGATATTTCCCCCACCTTTGGGTTTTCTCCCAACAGGAAGACCCAGTCTGTACTGTTGGAGGTGTGTAGAGTATGTAGGCACTTGCTTGTGAGTGGTGGCTCCAAGCCGGTGACTGGACAGGAACCTGAGAACTTTTCCCGAGACCATTCCCATATGTGGTGGTCATAGTGGTGGTAGTGGGGTCAGCTGAGTGCTCTAAGCTGGGACATGCTGTTTCCCTCCCTGTGGAGTTTTCTCCCTACACGGAAACCCATCCTTTAATGCCCTGGCACACACAGTTCTATCTGTGATGGGGAGACAGTTGCCTGGGTCTGGTGGCTGGATCTCCACTCAGGGCTGGCTGCTGTGCACCTGCAAGTCTATCTACAGGACCTTTTCCAGGGATAGATTGGTTGACATTCGGTCAGTCCCACTTGCTTCCTTCCCTGTGAGGTTTTCCTGATAGTGCGACTCCCAGTCTCTGGTGCCCTGGAGTGCACAGTTCAGACTGGGAAGGTGATCAGGACATGCTTCTTGTGTCTATTTGCTTGAAAACCTTACTCCTGCCACAACACCCCAGGAAATTTTCCAGGGATTAGCTGGGTGCTCTGAAGTTGAACCCTATTGTTTTTCTCATCATTGGGTTTCTTATCACCTGGTAAACACAGTCAATGGTGTTTGGGGGCCAACAGTTCCAACAATTTGTCACTGTGCAGTCTCTGTTACCCCACTGATCAGTCACAGTGTGTGATCGGCTCTGCCATCTGGGATCTGTTTTTAATTTTTACTGAATATGAGTATTTTGATTGTATGCATGAATATGAACATGCATGAATATGAACCTCTTGTGTGCCTGATCCTCACAGTAGTCTGATGATGTGTTCAGAACTCATGAACTTATAGCAATTGATAGTAGTGGGTCCCAGTTAAACACTGACAATTGAGCCCAATTATTTGCAAGAGCAGCAAGAGCTCCTCACTGCTGAGCCATCTCTCCTGCATTATGTTGCTTATTTATGATCATCATTTACATTGCTAATATTTTCATCTTTCTATTTTTAGCTGTTTAAACATGCATTCCCTTTTAGTAAGATCTTATTAAAGTTGCAGTTTAAGCTAGGGCAGTACAGATTTCTAGAAAATGAATACACAACTAGAGTAAATGCATAATTCCTTGTAGAAGCTTCAGTAAAGACCTCTCAGTTCTTTCAATCTTTTGTGTTTGTTTGATTGACTTTTGGGGAGGCTCTGTCTTACTATATAACTCTGTCCGTAATAGAACTCTTTGTATAGATCATGCTGGCATCCAATTCAATAAGGTACACCTGCCTCTGCCTCCTGAGTGATGGAATTAAAGGCATGACAGAATACACCCAGCTTGTCCATCATTTTTTGTAGTTAGTAACTGTTCATAAATTTCTCTGATATGTACTTATTACTGTCCATATCTTAATTTCTCTCTGTGTGTCTCTGTCTCTCTCTTTCTATTTTACTCTCTTCTCTGTTTGTCTCTGTCTACATTAATTGGCATGTCTACTCCAAAGCTATATCCTATTCAAAAAGTTCAGATATGACACAGTTAAACCTCATTATTCAGTTTTCTTCTAAAGTGACTTAGTGATAACATTAACACTTCTTTTTTAATAGAAAACTTTTATTATTTATTTTTAAACTATAGACTGTACATGATTTAGAAGGGAGAATATACAAAACAATGATCAAAGAATAATCATGTTTCTATGCCTTTTCTTTTGTCTGGTCACTCAGAAATATGATGTTATCAGGTATGATTATTGTTGCTTGCCACTCACATTATTTTTATCCATCTATTCACTATAGTCCACTTTCACTTCCACGAATATATGAGCCCCCATTTTCATATACTGATATGCCACATCTCTGATCCCTGGTCAGAACATGATATTCAGTGCCATGTTGTCTTTTGACTGACGCCACCCATCTGTTCACCGTACCCTGATCACCACATCTCATTTGTTGCTAGATAAAATATCATGACTGTGTTTTTTCCTTCCCCCTGTCTCATGACAGGGTCCTGACCTACCCGCCCAAGTAACTGAAGATGATTCATAGATCACTCAAGAACCCAACTAATGTCTATTACATATTCATGCCTTATAAACTAATGAAACTCCTTTAACACAGGTTTCCAAAGCACACCTTTGGTTTTCCTTACAATCTAACCTTTAGGCTTTTTCTTTTCTCCTCCTTCACTTTTTGCACAGCACCCAACTGTCTAACACTAGCACTTCAGTGTCAGAAAATAAATAGAAGAAGCACTAGAATTATATGATTATATTGCCAATGAAACATAAATTTATATTGTTGCCACTCTTTCTTTTGTACAAATGTATGGCATATTTTAGAATTCGGTGACCTTCAATGATGTGTATGTGAAATTCAGCCAAGAAGAGTGGGCTTTTCTGGAACCTTCCCAGAAGAAACTCTACAAAGATGTGATGCTAGAGACCTGTGAAAACCTCACTGCTATAGGTAAGACTGCAAATTTTCTTTCACTTTTAAAATAAAGAGACAACTCTTACTTTGTTATTGATCCTCTTCTGTAATTCCAATTTTGAATGAGGAGGAATGAGGTGAATAAATCAGGCATGGTTCTAAGGGTCACAGAAGATAGTGATTTAAGTTTTGCCTTAATAATAACATAATATTTCCAATAATATATATATTCTGGTACTATATTTTAGGCTACAATTGGGATGACCACAATATTGAAGACCTTTTTCAAATTTTTACAAGTAATAAAAGGTAACTTTATGTGCATGTTGATACAGATATGAATCTTAAATTTTAATGAGTCCTGGAAGTTTGCTGTTTTTTTTGTTGTTGTTGTTGTTTGTTTGTTTATTGGCTGCTTTTTATTTTCTGTTTTTGAAATAGTTTTTTTTCTGGGTATCTGTGACTTTCTTAGACTTGCTTGTTAGACCAGCCTGACCTCAAAATCACACAGATCAGCCTGCTTTTGCATCCACAAGTGCTGGGATTAAAGGCATATACCAGCACACATGTCTGTGTCCTTGAAGTTTTAAAGAAAAGCAACAGTGTAAAAACAGCACTGCGTTAAGTGTACTGATGATCATTAAAATCTCACAGTTCCATGTACTTCAATGTCAGCTATCTGATTTGTGTTTTCAAAGCACTCCCATAAAATAGAAAAAAATAAAATAATGTTGTATCAGAAAATACCATTTGAATATTATGGATATTACAGCTACTGAGTTGAACTGCCAATCTGTTTAGTCTCATTCTATCTAGTCAGATATTGCAAGAGGTATACACATTGAGTAAGTGACCAGTATGTGTCCAAAACCTTCTAATAAGCAAATATTTCATAGTACAACCAGTGTTACTCATTTTCGTGCAGTAGAATTGTAAAGTTTAGTGAAAAGAGCAGCTTAAGAGAGTCAAGAATATTGTTGTAGAGAAACCTTAATCCCTATATGACATGTGTATGATGAACAAAATCAAACTGTGTTAATTCAATGTTGGGATCTTTTATTATTCTTGTAATTTAAAGTGGTATATCATATGTCACAATGTTTCTAAGACACATGAGCATAGGGATATTGAAGGAAGCAGTGTACCTGTCTTTTTCCAAGAACAATTGATTTTGTAGCAGTACCCACTTTGAGATTTTCTGAATGTGACAAATGGTTACTGTTAATTGGTTTTGCCACTTCACTGAAAATTCATCAGCAAACTCATACTGCTGAAAATACCCATGAATACTAAGAACTTGGAACTTCTTCTGCTTGTCCTGACTCACTTTGTTAATGAAATGTCATTCATATACTACAAAAAATTTTGAATGGGATTGCTGTGCTAAAATTCTGAATTCTTACAATACTCTTCATATATTTGAGTAAAGCTCTCATAGAAAAATTATGCTATAAATTTGAATCACATAACAAATGCTCTTACTCTCACAGGGATATTAAAAAATACCCATAATGAAGAATACCATGAATGTAAATAAAGTGATAAAACTTTAAAATTTTATTCTTTTTTACCATTAGACTGAATTATAAAATTAATTCATATAGATAATTATATTTATTAGTGTATTGAAATGACTCTAGGAAATATTTCATATGTTCTAATTATCTTTGCAGGCATGAAAGCAGTTATACTGGAGAGAAACCCTTCAAATGCACTCTATGTGGTAAATCCTTCGCCTGTACCACTGTTCTCATATGGCATAAAAGAACACACACAGGAGAGAAGCCTTACAAATGTAACCAGTGTGGAAAAGCCTTTGCACGAAACAGTACTCTCTTAAGACATAAAAGATAACACACTGGAGAGAAACCTTATGAATGTAACCACTGTGGTAAAGCCTTTGTACAAAACAGTGCTCTCATAATCCATAAAAGAAGACACACTGGAGAGAAACCTTATGAATGTAACCTGTGTGGTAAAGCCTTTGCACAAAACAGTGATCTCATACGGCATAAAAGAACACACACTGGAGAGAAACCTTATGAATGTAACCAGTGTGGTAAAGCCTCTGTACAAAACAGTGCTCTCATAAGCCATAAAAGAACACAGACTGGAGAGAAACCTTATGAATGTAACCTGTGTGGTAAAGCCTTTGCAGAAAACAGTCATCTCAAAAGCCATAGAAGAACACACACTGGAAAGAAACCTTATGAATGTAACTAGTGTGGTAAAGCCTTTGCAGAAAACAGTAATCTCATATGGCATAAAAGAACACATACTGGAAAGAAACCTTATGAATATACGCAATATGATAAAGCCCTTGCACAACAGAGTAGTCTCTGAAAACATGAAAAAACACACAGTGGAGAGAACCCTTGTGAGGCTAATTAGGGTGATAAAGCCTTTGCATGTAACAGTCATCTCCTAAGACAACAACACATTCTGGAAGGAAGCCATATGAATTCAACTATGTGGTAAAGTGTTTGCACATAACATCTCCTCATACATAAAGGAACACATACTGGAAAGATGTCTGACTGTAACCAATGTGAAAACTTTTGGACTTCAGAATAATCTCCACACTCATGAAAAAATCCTAATGTACAGAAAGCCTGTGAGTGTTTTTGACATGGTGAAACCATTTCACATTTGTATAATCTTCATCGTCATGAAAGGATTCATAATGGAGGAAAAACTTATGAATGTGTTAAAATGGTGAGGCCTTGCACAAATCTAGAGTCATCATTATCATAAAAGTATCCTTACTGGAAAGGAATTCTGTGAGTATAAGCAATGTGGAAAGGTCTTTGTGTTCTTTGGTCCACTGAGATCCAACAGAACTGAAAAACTAGCTCAATGGAAATGACCTCCCTTTTCTGAAGGGGAAAGGGAATTAGGGGCAATAGGAATGGAGGGTAGTACTGAGGGAGAGAAGGGAAGGGGACTACGATTGGAATATAATGTAAATAAACTTATTTTTAAAAAATATAATGAATGGTGAATATCAATTACATGCAACAGTATTATTTAATAAGGTGTTTACAGAAGACTTATTGATAATTCTGATTTTCAACATTTACTGTTTTCAGTTGCCTCACTTTCTACAATAAACTTTTAGTCCAGTGGATGAATATGTAGGGAATGGTGAACTAACACCAGCCAGGAAAATTCTCTGAGAGTATCACAACAGCGGTAGCCTGTAGAAATTCCTTTGTGTACACATACCTATTTTTCCAAGGGTACTATTGAAAAACATCACAACCAACACTGAATTTTGAGATATGAGGGAGGAGGCTTTCTTTTCCATGTATGACCCTGCTTCTGGCCTAGATGTGTAACCCTGTCAAGAGTGAGTTTTCTCTGCCTGACTTCATCTGGAGAGTGTCTTTAGACATAGACACCACCAATCAAATTTGATAGATGGCCTTTGACACAGATCCTGATAACTCTCCCCCCTTCAAATATAGGATAATTTGGTTCTGTGTTCTTGCTCTTCTTATTCATATAATAGGAATGTGCTGTTTAATGCAAACTGAGCATCCTTGAATTACCTAGTATTAAACAATTATCTACACCTATGCTTGGAGCATTGCAAGCACTCCACAAGGAATATAAGCCTCTGTTTTCTGTTTTTTAGAATTAAAGTTGAACTTACTTTCTGAGGTGGTTCCCAGAGTGGCTGACCACTGTTATGCTTACGAGGCTTTCCAAGCTTTATACTACTCATCTTCTGCCCCTCATGGCTTCCTGGGCTGGTGGGAAACAACCCTCCAGGCAGCAAGAGAATCACATTCTCTGAAATGCCTGTGATAAAATGTTTCAGACTTCATAGCATTTCAAATTTCACATGTTTTTGGATGTGAGATGGTCAATCAAACAGTGTCTTGGGTGGGACTCTTTAAAATGAGTTATACTTAGTGTTTAGTTCACTGTAAGGTTGCAGGCAAGCCTCATGGTATGAAATCTTCTGAGGTGAGTACAGTGGCCCATGGAAAATAAATAAGAGCAGAAATTTTATTTCTCTGTTTTTAATAGCTGAGTACTGTTCTGATAATGTATGGGTGGATGGCAGAGGAGAGGAACTCCCTTTTGAATGGTCTAGGGAAAAGGGATGGGGAAAGATGGAGGGAGGTGGGACCAGTAGGAGTTGAGGGAGTGACCTTCAATCAGCATATATAATGAATAAATTGTGAAAAATAAAAAATAAAATTAATTAATAAAATAAAATATAGTAAGGAAAACTAAAAAAAAAAAAAAAAATTTGAGTCTAGTTTGGGTAACTGCCCTCCCAAAAAGAAAATAAAGAAGATATATAGAAAGAAAAGAAAAAAACATAATCTTTGTCTTTGTCACCTTTCTTCACTGTGGCTCACTTGAAGATCATTATCCAATGGAGACCATGCTTCTCTCTCTGAAGTTTATGTTACCATAGAAGTAGGATTCAAACCTGGAACTAATGGCAGAGGTTCCTAGTTAACATATCAAATCAAATCTACCTGCCATTTTCTCCCAGCAATCCTTCAGTCCTTCCATGTTTTCTGGCCTCCAGGCTAGTATAGCCCATGAAATGCCCTGAATTCTCCTTCCCAGGGCCTGAGCTAACCTTATTCCCCTCACCACATATAGGCAAACTATTTTGGCTACCTGGTCCTGTCAAGAGCCATGCAGGAGCAACAGCAGAACAGCTGTAGAACTCATGGAATGTGGCTCCCCTTAGCATAGTCATGATGAGTTTGTCTTGGAGAAGCACAATCCCAAGAACTGATTTTCCTGAGGACTTTGTGCTCTTATGTAGCATATCTCTGCTTGTTGCCCTTATGATGCCCATATACCTCATAACATGAGTTGTATGAAAACTCTAAGAAGGCTTCTAGCTTGTCACTGGGCAATATCACTGGCATTTAAAATTAACAATGCTTGATCTCTTTTCACATGTTTACTGGAGCAGATTAATGAATTAACCACTGTCCTTGAAAAGGAGCCATAGATGTAGATTGTTAGCAATGACCATTATACTTAGAAAGAATTTGGAAAAAAAGATTGTTTAACAAGGTCAGGAAAGATGTTTTTTGCTAATGGCTCTGATGTAAAAAATCTTAGAGAACAATTTAAAGTTAAGAAAAGTAC
The DNA here is from genome assembly GCA_036365155.1 of Meriones psammophilus. Lineage (NCBI taxonomy): Eukaryota > Metazoa > Chordata > Mammalia > Rodentia > Muridae > Meriones > Meriones psammophilus. Next base: position 28,302 of record JAEOAE010002074.1, on the reverse strand, counting down.
ACTATTAATAGTAAATCCAGGGATGTTTTAAGGTTGATGAGCTGAAACAATAGCCCAAGGTAGCATTGGCTGTCTGGGCACCTCAAAACTGGGTCTAAAACTGAGACAGCAGTTGATTCCCTATATTTGTTTTTCCCCTCAGCTTCTTGATATGATTTAATAAAAATGATTAATGAGTAGATGCACACCCCTTTAAGATTTAAAAAATACAGGTGCCAGTACCATGCCATTTTTTATTACTGTTGCCCTATAGTACTACTTGAGATCTGGATGAAGATACCTCCAGAAAATCTTTATTGTACAGGCATTTTTTTTAAAATCAATTCTGGGTTTTTTGTTTTTCCATATGAAACTGAGAATTGTTCTTTCAAGGTCTGTAATGAGTTGTGCTGGTATTTTGATTGGAATTGCATTGACTCTTTAGATTTCTTTTGGTAGAGTGGCCATTTTTACTATGTTAATCCTACCAATTCTGGAGAATGGGAGATAGTCTGATATCTTCCTTGAAGTTTTTTTTTTTTTTTTTTTTTTTTTTTTTTTCATACAAGTTATTCACTTGCTTGATTAGAGTCACACCAAGGTACTTTATGTTATTTGTGGCTTTTGTGAAGGGGTTTTGTTTCCCTAATTTCCTTCTGAGCCCATTTGTCTTCTGTATACAGGAGGGCTTCAGATTTTTTTAAATTTAATTTTGTATCCAGTCATTTTGATGAAGTTGTTTATCAGCTGTAGGAGTTCCTGGTTGAATTTTTAGTGTTATTCATGGATACTATCACATCATCTGCAACACAAGCTGGACTGGATGTGGAGAAAAGTGAACCCTCCTCCATTGCTGGTGGGAATATAAACTTGTACAACCACTTTGGAAATCAATCTGGTGTTTTCTCAGAAAATTATGAATAGTGCTACTAGAATATTCTGTTATACCAACCCTGGGCATATATTCAGAAGATTATCAACCATACAACAAGGACATTTGCTCAACTATACTCATAACAGATTTATTGACAGTATCCAGAATCTGGAAACAATTTTAGATGTCCCAAAACCAAGGAATGGACACAGAAATTGTGGCACATTTATACAATGCAATACTATTCAGCAAATAAAAACAAGGAAATCAGCAGGCAAGTGGATGCAACTAGAAATGATCACTCTGAGTGAGGTATCCAGAAGCAGAAAGACACTCATGGTATATACTAACTTATATGTGGATATTAGTCATATAATATAGGGTTTAAAAATACTAAAATCTATAGTCCTAAAATATCTAAACAACAGGAAGAACCCTAAGAAAGATGCTTAATCCTCATTCAGAAGGGCAAATGGGATAGACATCGGTAATGGGGAAGATAGGGAACAGGGCAGGAAACTACCACAGAGGGCCTCTGAAAGAATCTACATAGCAGGGTATTGAAGCAGATGGTTAGACTCATAGCCAAATTTTGGGCAGAAAGCATGGATTAATATGGAAGATTCAGGAGCTAGAAAGACCTGGATGGGAGAGGCCCTCCACAAGGAGGCCAATTGAGCCAAAAAATATATGGGCCCAGGGGTCCTGTTCCAACCAAGGACCATGCATGAAGAACACCTAGAACCCCTGCTCAGATGTAGCTCATAAGTATCTCAGTTTCCATGTGAGTTCCTATTAAGGGTAACAGGGGCTGTCTCTGACATGAACTCAGTGGCAGGCTCCTTGATCACCTACTCCTGGAAGGTGCAGCCTTGCCAGGCTGAGGAGGAAGAAGGTGCAGTCATTCTTGGTAAGACTTGATAAGATAGGCTAGGATAAGATAGTAGGGAAGAAGGACTTCCCTATCAGTGGACTAGGAGAGGGGCATAGGTGTAGAAGAGGGAGGTAGGTTGTAACTGGTTGAAGATGAGGAGGGCTTACAGCCAGAAAACAAAGTGAATAAATTGTAATAATAATAAAAAAAAAAAAAATGAGTTTTTTTTTTTCCTGAAATGGCTGGACTCAGGCAACTGTCTCTTAAAAACAACTAGAAAGAATAGTATTTCATCTCTTCACATTTTCCTTTTTCCTGTAATACTATATATAATAAATACCCTTGATAAAATTCAGTGGTTTGTCATATATTCCTAGTATTATAATATTGTAAAATATTTTACAAATCAAATTTTGATGTTAAGTGTGTAAAAATAGTTTATGAAAAAGTGGCTTGAATTTTCAAAAGAGCAAAGGATGTTTACTCAAAACTCAGGAGGAGTGAAAATGGAAGGAAAATTGATGGAAGAATAAATAATATATAAATAAATTAATATCTCTTACACAGTAATTATAACATTTTGGTTATTGAGATTTAAAAATATACACAGAATATTTCTCAAGTAAACAATGTAAGCTATTATTAATAGCTCTTATGCATGCACCCTGAAGTATTTCTTTATATTATTTGTCTTGTCACTGAAATGTGTTCTTTGACAAGTCATGCCACTACACCCTGATGTTCAGGCTCTAATACTGACTATTCAGTTCTTATTTCAGAGCACTGAGTGCTTTTAACCCAGTTAGGACTGAAGTCAGACAATATTTCATTTCTGTGTCTAGCTCAGGTCATAACTTTTGATGATACATTTTGAGTTAATCCACAATTTCAAAGTAAAATGATTGCCTTTCTTGAAATGTTAAATGTTCTCTCTCACTCTCACACACACACACACACACACACACACACACACACACACACACACATACATGTAATAGCAGTTATTGGCAACCCAAGACTTGAAATTGAAAGAGCCAAAAGAGAGGTATGAGAGATTTTGTAGGGAGGACAGAGAAATGAGAAATAATGTGATTATATTAAAAATCTCAAAAAATAAAAGTACATGTTTTCCATGAATAAAAAAAATTGAATAATATTATATTTTGCACTCATGTGATTCAGGACAATCAAGTCCATTCTATCTTAGCACATGGTAAGCTTTGCTTCAGGAAACATGAGTGTAGATGTGTGCTGGACCAGCCCTGTCATCTCTTTCATATGGATAATGGTGGAACTCCTCATTCAGTGTGTACAGTACATACTCTCTTTTAAACTGACTCAAGAATTTTAGTATTTTTTTTGTGTGAACTGTATAAAATAAAGTTCCCCTAAACTTCTTTTTGGTCCACTTTCTTCTACTGTCTCCTTTCATCCTTTTACACAGAGATGCTGTCCAACCTGGATGATAAAGAGTGTTCAGTAGATGCAGCAGAAGAATGGACATTGTTGTCTAGTCCATTCTGTTAGTTCCTGTCTTTCTATTTGAGAATTGAACATCCAAGTTGAGAGTTTTCAATGAGCAATGTTTATTATTTCCTTTATTTTGTAGTTATGGTGTGGGGTTTTGCCTTCTGATTTGATGCTTGGGATTATTCATTCTTTTTGTTGTCTTGGGTGTGGTTAACACTTTAGATTGGAGTGTTTCATTGATTGGCTTCTGTAGTGAAGTTTTACAGAGATATTACTCATATTTGGTTTTATTATGCAATATATCTTTATTCATCATTTATTATTTAAAGTTTACTGGATATAGGAATAAGGATCCCTTAAAGATTATATATAATTTGTCTCAGCCATTCTAGGTTTAGAATCTCTCTTGAGAGATTAAGAGTTACTCTAAAGAGCCTGAATTTATATGCAACTTAATATTTTCAACTTGAAACTTTTAATATCCCTTCTTTGTTTAATATACTTTTCTTTACATTTAATGTTTTGATTTTATGTGCTGAGCACAATTTCTTTTCTGTTTTAATTGTTGTTCTATATACTTTTTGTACTTTTATAGGCTACCCCTTCTTCATTAGGTTAAGGATACATTCTTCTATTATTTTTTTTTTTTTTTTTTGCTGAAAATATTTTCTAGGATTTTGATGTGAGTTTTTTCTTCTTTTTCTATTTTTATTATTTATAAATTACTTTTTTGCACTTTTTAGATTTTCTGGATCTTTTGTGCATAGCTATTTAATGTTTCTTTTGACACAATTTTTGTTCTTCTTCTTCTTCTTCTTCTTCTTCTTCATCTTCTTCTTCTTCTTCTTCTTCTTCTTCTTCCATCTTCTCCTCCTCCTGCTTTTCTTCTTTCTCTGAATCTCTCCTTCTTTTTTTCTTTCTCTTCATCCTCCTCCTCCTCCTTTTTTCTTTTTAAAATAGTCACTTTACTTATATATTCATCCAGATTAAAGTTTTCCTTCCTATAATCCTGGCAACTCTTTCCCATCTCCCCTTCTATCCTGTCTAAATTCACCCTCATATTAAAAAAAGGAGGGCTATAATGTATAATAAGAAAATAAAATAGCAAAAAGACAAAAAAGCAAACACATCTGAGTAGGAAAAAAAAAAACAAAAAAGAGTCCAAGTTGGGAAATGATGCAGACTTGATCATACATGCAGGAATTTCATAAAATATTAAACTTGAAACAATGGTATACACACAGAGGACATGTAGCTTTAAAAATAGAAAAAAATCTTCAGCAAATTAAAATAAGAACTATGATAAAAAAAAAAAAAAACCTTTTAAATGCATGCCAGAATTCTAGGACATGAGAATCCAAACTTGCCAGTGAGGGAAATTTTTGGCCATCTACCTTTTGGAATGTACTCTTAAAAATACAATTAAGAGTAGTCCTTGGATAAAATGAGTGTCCCTTGGGGAAAAGTACATTTTCATTTGCAAGCACTTATCAATTAGAGATAGGGCTAGGGACAGAACACTAAAGGCCTTGTGCATGCTGCCTCAGTCTCTCACAGTTTATCTATTCTTCAGTCCTCTTAATTTATAGTGCTTTGTTCTTTGATATCCTCTATCCTTTCTGGCTCTTACACTCTTCTGGCTGAATTACTGAAGAGCCTGGAGGGGCATATTCTGAGGTCTCTCACTGACTGTCTATTTTCTCTATGGGCCTCTGAATTTGTCTCCATCAGATGCAGGATGACACTTTTTTTGATGATGGCTGAACAAGATACTGGTCTATGAGTATAGCAGAATGGTGTCAATGGTCATTTTATTACTTTTAGTAGAACATAGTATTTGCTTTTTCCCCCAGAACCATGGGCTATGTAATTTCTTTTTCTTGATCAATAAACCAGTGTCAGGTGTGGATTCCATCATGTGAAATGGGCCTTAAGTCAAACTATAGATTGGTTATTTACTCCTACAACTCTTGCACTAATATGTCTTACAGGTAGGACATTGTTATAGTTCAAAAGTTTGGTAGCTGGGTTAGTGTTTATATTTCTTCTCTTGTAGTTGCAGAGTACTTCCCATATCAAAGTTGCTAGAATGTAAGTGTGAAGGTTCTATGTAGGCACAAGCTCTATTTATCTATGTTCCATGTAAGTGTAAGTGTTGTCTCCAGCAAGAGGGCATTGCATTCAATTTGTGGAGAGCAGCCTATAGTCTTGGCAAAAGCCTGTATTGTTTTGGCATTACAATCACACCACTTTGGCCAATACCTCAGTTAAATATAAACCATTACCAGTACTGGATGCTTTCTTTAGTGACAAGAGATTTCCAGTTGGGACTTTCTTCTTGTGTGGTGATTTCATATTTATTGGCTTCTTATATGTATTTATTTTATAAAGTTTCTATTGCATTAGGTTTCCACTGTACCAAACAAATGACCCTAATTTTACCTGTCTTTTTCATGTTACCTTTTTATTGCCCTCTTCCTTTCCCAATCCCCTTCAATTCTATCTTTTTAGCCCACCTTCCACTTGTACCAAGTATTTTATTTCCCTTTCCTATGGAGAAATCTCTGCCTCCCCTAACCTCCAGTTCTTAATCTGTATGTATCCCCTGTGGTATTATGTTCAGTTGCTTGCATATCATATATCTTCTAACTAATATATATGTAAAAGCAAATACATACCCTATTTGTCTTTGGGAGTCTAGGTTCTCTCACTCTCAGTTACCTGCAAATGTGCATTTACCTTCATGTTTCATGATTTGATTTTTAAATGTCTGAGTAATATTTGATTATGTAAATGCACTAGTACTATAACAAAAAAAATAGAAATACACACTGGAAAAACAGATAAAATCTTCAACAATGATGCTGACCAAACTAGATGTCTATATGTAGAAACATAGAAATAGGTTCTTATTTTCACATGAAGACACCTCCAAATGGATTAAAACTTCACCAAAGTTTATATACATTTAAAGTATTGAAGTCAGCACAGCTATTTGACAAAGATCCAGCATAGCTGAGTTGCATGTTACAATAGCTTTCATGCTGTCTTTCAGGTTTGGTCTTGATCTCTACTTGCTACATGCTTAGAGGGCTTTCAGTACATGTAAGGCCTGGGGTCATTGGAGCAATGGGAAATACTTCAATGAATCATTTATGCCTTCACTCTGTGGTACTGCTTCTAAGCTTCCCCAGAAAAATTCTGAGCATACTGCCTCTCTCAGAAATATCAATTATCTGGTCCTACATGAATGTCTTCCTTGTGGAAGTTGTAACTCACATAAAAATGGCAGAGAACTCCTTATGAGACTTCAGCTCCAAGATAGTCTTGCAAAATCTACCCCTGTGCTTCCTCAAGAAGAAAATAATCAGAACAACATACTCTTACAAAGGCAAACAAAGTCTGTAGTGCTAGGAGAGTTGATAGCATTTGAGATTAAATACCTCATACTCCTCTATCCTCAGGGTATTACTTGGCCTATAAGATTAGTAGTTACATATGATATGCCCCCCAATGACTAGATGGAGCTGCAAATGAATGGCTGGAGACATCTTCACCTTAAACAAGGATCTATAATGATGGACAAAGAATGTTTTGTAAAAATGATGTTAAAAATGAGGTATTATGACCTCCTTTCCTAGAAATATCAGCTTTCACAGTATCACTGTAGTGTTGTATGACCAAAATAATGAAAGAATACTTAGATTTAGCACACAAATAAATTCGACAAAGATATGAGGTATAGACATTGCATTATGCCAGGAATTGAATAATAATTGTTGCTGCTTTGGCCTAAATTGTTTTTATTTTTCTTCTTTTTATTTTCTTTTATTATTATTATTATTATTATTATCCTTATTATTATTATTATTATTGATTACACTTTATTCATGTTGTATCCCCCATAAGCCCCTCCCTCCTCCCCTCCCAATCCCACCCTTCCTCCCTTTTCTGCATGCATGCCCCTCCCCAAGTCCACTGATAGGGGAAGTCTTCCTCTCCTTCTTTCTGATCTTACACTGTCAGTTCTCATCAGAAGTGGCTGCATTGTCATATTCTGTGGCCTGGTATGGCTGCTCCCCCCTCAGGGGGAGGTGATCAAAGAGCAGGCCAATCAGATTGTGTCAGAGGCAGTCCCTCTTCCCATTACTATGTAACCCACTTGGACATTGAACTGCCAAGGGCTACATCTGTGCAGGGGTTCCAGGTTATCTCCATGAATAGACCTTGGTTGGAGTATGAGTCTCTGGGAAGTTCCCTGTGTTCAAATTTTCTGGTTCTGTTGCTCTCCTTGTAGAGTTCCTGTCCTCTCCAGCTCTTGCTATTTCCCACTTCTTACATAAAATTCCATTCACACTGTCCGACAGTTGGCCATCAGGCTCAGTTTCTGCTTTGATGGTCTGCAGGGCAGAGGCTTTCAGAGGCCCTCTGTGGTAGGTTCCTCAGTTGTTTCCTCTTTTCTTCTGGTTTTCAGAGGCCCTCTGTAGCAGGTTCCTACCATGCAGGCCAGGGCCAAGCCCAGAGGATCCTCAAAGGACAGGAAGGTCACTGCCATGGGCAGGCACTGGTTTCTCTCAAGGTTTGGGTACTCTTGAACTCAGCAAGAGATACACTTCTGCTGATCTGTGGGGATAAAGTAAATCAACATCACAACTCCTACAAGTCACTCCATGTTCAGTCCATGAAGAAAGATTTCCAATGATACTGTGTGCATCCTATCACATTTTCTTTTACTATAGTACCAAGAAGGACACTAAACGTACATTATTTGTCATTTGAGGTAATGGTTGCCTAGGTTTTGTTTTTTCTTGCTAGATCTATGATTAAAGATGGTGAGTATTTTTTGTGTGTGTTTCTCCGTAAATTGTGTCTTATTTATGTTTCATTCTGTCACCTATGTTTATCATTAATTTTTACAATATATTCACCTTGTATCCCAATTGTAGCCCCCTCCCTCATCTACTCTATGTCCCACTATTCCTCCCCCCTCTTCCCCTATCCTTCTCCTGTAGTCCTCTGATAGGGAAGGTCCTATCAGTCCCTAGCCTATCAGTTTCCATTAAGACTCCCTGTATCCTCTTCATCTGTGGGCTTACTAGTTGTCCCCACCAGTGAGAAGTGATCAGGAAGCAGGCAACTGAGTTCAGAGACCGTCTCTTCTCCCCTTACTAGGAATCCCATATGGAGACTGAAGTGTCTATGGGCTACATCTGAGCAGGGGTTCTAAGTCCTCTCATGCTCTTTGGTTGATGCATCAGTCTCTGCAGGGCCCCAGGACCCAGATTATTTTGTCTTTGTTGGTCTCCTTGAGTAACTCCTGTCCCCTTTAGGTCCTTCTATCTCCCACTTCTTCAATAAGACTTTTTGTGCTCTATACAAAATTTTGCTGTGGGTCTCTGCATCTGCTTCAATCACCTCTTGAGTGGAGTCACTTAGTGTTCATCCATGGAAGGCTCCTATCCTGTTCTCTCTCTCTTCTAAGGCATCTATCCTGTTTTCTTTTCTGAATGAGAATTAAGCATCTTCCCTATGTTTCTCCCTGTACTTTAGCTTTTTAAAGTCTGTAGATTTTAGTATGTCCAATCTATATTGTATGGGTAATGTCCACTTATAAGTGAATATATACCAAACATGTATTTCTGCTTCTGGGATACATCACTCAGGGTGATCTTTTTTAGTTCCATCCATTTGTCTGCAAATTTCATGATTTTCTTGTTTTTAATACCTGAGTAGTATTTCCTTGTGTAAATGTACCACAATTTCTGTATACATTCCACCATTGATGGACATCTAGTTTGATTCCAGATTCTGGCTATTATGAATAAAGCTGTTATTGTCATATTTGAGCACATGCCCTTGTTGTATGGTTGAACATCTTTCTGATATATGTCTAGGAGTTGTTTAACTGAGTCTTGGGATAGCAGTATTCCCAGTTTTCTGAGAAAGTGCCAGACTGATTTCCAAAGCAGCTGTACAAGTTTAGATTCTCACCAGCAATGGAGGAGGGTTCTACTTTCTGCACATCTTCTCCAGCATGTGTTGTCCCCTGAGTTTTTTATCTTAGCCATTCTGAAGGGTGTGAGGGGGAATCTCAGAGTCAATTTGATTTTCATTTCTCAGACTTTTAAGGACGTTGAGCATTTTTAAGTGTTTCTACACCATTCAATATTTTTCTGTTGAGAATTTCTCTTTAACTCTATCCAATTTTTAATTGGCTTATTTGATTTGTTGGGTTCTTTTTATATTCTGGTATTAGCTTTCTGTCAGATGCAGAATTAGTGAAGATCCTTTCCCAGTCTGTAAGCCATCATTTTGTTCTGCTGAAAATGTCCTTTGCTTTAGAGAAGCTTTTCAGTTTCATGAGGTCCCATTTATTGATTTTTGATCCTAGAGCCTGTGCTGCTGGTGTTCTGTTCATGAAGTTGTCTCCTGTGCCAATGTGTTCAAGATCTTCCTCACTTTTTTAAATAACAGATTAAGAGTGTTAGTTTTATATTGAGGTATTTGATTCACAAGGACTTTACTTTTGTGCAGGGTGATAATTATGGATCTATTTGTATCTTTCTAAATATGGACATCCAGTTAGACAAGCACCATTGGTTGAAGATATTCTTTTTTCCATTGAATGTTTTTGGCTTCTGTGTCAAAAATCAGGTGTTGTAGGTGTGTCGGTTTATTTCTGGGTCTTTGATTCAATTCCACTGATCCACCAGTATGTTTCTATGCCAGTACCACACTGTTTTTACTGTTTCTCTATAGTACAGCTTGAGATTCAGGATGGAGATACCTCCAGAAGTTTTTTAACTATTCTGGATTTTTTTGTGGTTTTTTTTTTTTTTTTTGTTGTTGAGAATTGTTCTTTCAAGGTCTTTAAAGAATTGTGTTGGTATTTTGATGGGAATTGCATTGAATCTCTACATTTCTTTTGGTAGAATGGCCATTTTGCTGTTATTCCTACTGATCCATGAGTATGGGAGATTATTCCATCTTATGATATCTTCTTCAATTTCTTTCTTCAAACACTTGAAGGTTTTTTATACAGATTTTCACTTGCTTGATTAGAGTCACACCAGTGCACTTTATGTTATTTGTGGCTATTGCAAGGTTGTTTTTTTCCTAATTTTTTTTCTCAGTCCTCTTGTCTTTTCTATACAAGAGGGCTTCAGATATTTTTTAGCAACTTTGTTTTCAGCCACTTTGCTGAAGGTGTTTATCAGCTGTAGTAGTTCTCTGGTAGAATTTTTAGGGTCACTCATGTATACTATCATATCATCTGTGAATAGTGATACTTTGACTTCTTCCTTTCTGCTTTGTATCCCCTTGATTTCCTTTAGTTGTTTTACTGCTCTAGCTGGAATTTCCAGTACTATATTGAAGAGAAAGGAGAGAGTGACCAAACTTGACTTGTCTCTGATTTCAGTGGGATTGATTTAAATTGCTTTCCATTTAGTTTGATGTTTGCTATAGGCTTGTTGTATATTATCTTTACTATGTTTAGGCATGTGCCTTTTATCTCTGATATCTCCAAGACTTTAAGCATTAATTGAGCTTGGATTTTATTCAATGCTTTTCAGCATCTATTGAGATGATCATGTGGTTTTTCTTTTTCAGTTTGTTTATGGGTGGATTACACTGATGGATTTCTGTATATTGTACCTCCCCTGCATGCCTAGAATGAAGCCTACTTGATCATTTGAGATGAGATCTTTGATGTTTTCTTGGATTCATTTTGGGAGTATTTTATTGAGGATTTTTGTTTTTTTATTCATAAGAGAGAATGGTTGAAATTATCTTTCTTAGTGTATCCCTTTTTTTTAGCTTTTGTGAGGTTTAGGTATCAAGGTGAATGTGGCCTCATAGAATCCCACCCTAATGTTCCTTCTTTTTGTTTTGTGAAATCATTTGAAGAGGGAGGACCTCCTACCTCTTCTTTGAATATCTGTCAGTAGAATTCTGTACTGAAAACCTCAGGCTCTGGGCTTTGTTTGGCAGGGAGACTTTTGATGACTGCTTCTATTTCATTAGGGCATGTTAGGTCTATTAATTTAATTACCTGATCCAGATTCAACTTTGATTAGTGGCAATCAAAATATTCCATTTCATTTGATTTTCAAATTTTATGGCATATAGACTTTTAAGTGTAAAACCTAATGATTTTTTTAATTTCCTCAGTGTCTGTAATTATACCCCCCTTTTATTTTCTGATTTTGCTGATTTGTATAGTGTCTCCCTGTGTTTTAGTTATTTTGGCTAAAGGTTTGTCTATTTTGTCATTTTTGCCAAGAACCTGCTCTTGCTTTTGTTTATTCTTTGAATTGTTTTCAATGTTTCTAATTTGTTGATTTCTAAATGAAGATTGATTATTTATACTCCTCTTGTGTATGTCTGCTTCATTTTGATTAGGTCTTTCATGTCATTATGTTTATGTTGATTTGAGATGCCTCAGACTTTTTATCCATGGCACTTAATTCTATGAACTTTCCTCTTAGAATTACTTTCTTTATGTCTCATTAGTTTAGGAAATTTTGTGCCTTCATTTTTTTAAATTGCTAGAAAGTCTAATTAGTTTATTTCTTCCATAATCCAGCTGTCATTCAGTAGAATTCAGTTTCCTTGCATATTTCCAGGTTGTTTACTCTTTTTTGTTACTAACAGGTCTAGTTTTAGACCATGTTGTTCTAATATGATACAAGAGATTATATTGGTATAATATTCTTTTTTTTTTTGGAATGTATACAATTTGCCCTTGTTCATTCAAATGGTGATTTCTCTCCTCTGTTGTCTGGTTTCAATCCAGATACTGCATTGTGATGCTTTTATAGGCATCACCTGTCTCAAGTTTGCATAAACATGCCACCATTTGTTCTCTATATTGTCAATTAAAACAACCAGCCCCAATACTGAGCAATGGAGAGGACAGGGTGAGACATCCTGGTCCAGAGTGGGAGGAAGAGGTAGGAGGCAGGAGAGGAGAGGAGGAGAATCTGCAGGAGAGGTCTTGGCACCACATGTAGAAATGAACTGGAAATAAGATATCACTAAACGCCATATGATGGGTGAATCTGAATGGTGGGAAACTCTGTGGGCTTAGAGGTTTAGGATGGAGTAACTGTTGGCCAGCATTGTGCTCTAGGTTAATTAAATAAATCCTAGTCTCTGTGTGATGATTCAGTTATACAGCTGTTTAGGAATAACCACTGCTCAACTAAATGATTTTTCAATAGTTAATGTTAATAACCTACAAAAAATGGCACCCAACTAATCTAAGTATCCACACCCTTTAAATCCTACTTTAATATAATTTGCTTTGGGAGAGGAATAAGCTCTCAGCAATACAACCCAAACTTTAAACCTAAAAACTCCCAGATAAATTACTGGCTCTTTAAGAGAGACTCTTAAACATGCCTCAGAGCAAAAGACATCCTACTGTGGGTAGACATGAGACTGAACAAAACTGGTTGCCACTACAGTCTAACATGATGAGAGAAATATTAAAACAGACTTCTTTGAGCTTGGCTGATAATCTCTTCTACGGTTTTAAGACAGAAATAAAGGAAAGTTTAGAAATTATGACTATGGTTACATTCCTATTCCTCAATTTAACTTTAATAATTGATTTAGCCTTTTATGTCTTCTTAAATGCAAAGGCTTTAGAAAAGATACTGGGACAACACAAAGAACAAGTAGAATAATATGAAGAAAAAATGAAGGTTGGAAATAGGACATAAAACAAGACATACAAAAACATACATACAGAACATGATAAACAACAGGAAAAGAGGGCAGAGGTTTTAGAAAAGATACTGGAAAACACAAAGAACAACTAGAACAATATAAAAAAAAAAAAAAGTTAGGAGCAAGGCATAAAACAAGACATTCAAGAGATTATTGAACAAAACAAACACCAGAGAGATAGGTGTGAAATATGGGTACCGACCTTAAAAAAAGAGTTTAGAATATTAAGTAAAGAAAATACCCAGGCAGACGAAAAAAGATAATAAAGAAAGCCAAACAAAGGTGGTTAGAAAACAAATGTTAGCTTATTTAGTCAGTGTACAACAGAGACAAGCAGAAGATGATCACTCACAGGATTACCATGAGGCTGAATGGCACCCTGTGGAAGTGCTAGAACTGAGGTGGATATTCAATTCCAAAGAGTTGGAACTTTATCTAAAGTGAAACAAAGTGTTAGATGACTTAAATGTACAGGAACTGAAGGTCAAATAAGAAAACTAAGACCATCTGTGGCTGAGATAGCCATAAACTTATGGAAAAGAGATCTGTTACAACAATGGAAGACCCAGATTAACATCCCCCCAAGTTCTGAGACAAGCCAAAAAAAAAACAGGTAATAATTTTGATAAAGAAGCTAAAATTATTTTAAAATGTCATCAAAAACAGTTTCAGACTGTCCAGACTGTCCATAAACAAAATACAGCAGAGGCCATCTTTTCAACTGCCTGTTACAATCCGGAATACCATTGCCTTCCTTGTTACCTAAAGAATGGCCTATTATAGTGATTGATTTAAAGGACTGCTTTTTCACAATTCCTTTACATGAACATGATAGGGAAAGTTTTGCTTTCTCAGGACCCACTTTGAATAGAAGCTGTCCAATAAAGAGATATCACTAGAGGGTCTTAGCACAGGGGATGTTGAACAGTCCTACGTCGTGCCAATATTTTGTACAACAGCTGTTTGAGATAATCCATAAGCAGTTTCCTCAATCCATAATTTACCACTATATGGATGATATCTTATTGGCTGATTCAGATAGAAAAACATTACAAAATATTTTTGATGACATAAATAGAACTTTGCCTTGTTGGAATTTAGAGATTGTGCCCAAAAAAGTACAAAACGGAGATTCTATTAATTACCTAGGATACAAAATGGGCCTACAAAATACTTGACCACAAAAAGTATAAATTAGAACCCAATTAAAACTCTCAATGATTTTCAAAAATTGCTGTGAGATATTACATAGCTATAGCCTACCTTTGGTTTAGCTACTCAAGATCTAAGTAACATTTCAAATCTTACAGGATGATAAAAAACTTTAAAAGTCCAACAACATTATCAACTGAAGATGAAAGTGAATTGGCTCTGGTAGAAAGGAAATTACAAAATGCATATATAGACCATTTGATTCAAAGAGGGCCTGTATTTTGGTTACCTTGCTTTCCACTCATTCTCCCACAGGAATTCTTATGCAGAGGGAGGACTGTCTTAGAATGGATATTTTTGGCACACAAACAAAATAAAACCTTAAAAACTGAATCCTTATGATTCATTTCAAAAATCAAAATTATATACAATTCTTTTGGTGTTATCATATTTTCAAGAATCTCTTAATATAGCCACTGACTCTCAATATGCAGAAAGAGTTTTTTTTGCATATAGAAACTGCTGATCTAATTCAGGATAATTTGGACTTAACTTCACTGTTTCTTCAATTACAACGAGTAATCTGAAATAATCCACTGTATATAACATAGATCAGATCTGATATGGGTCCACAAGGCCCTCTAGCACAAGACAATGATGAAATTGATCAACTATTGATAGGAAGTGTGTTAGAGGCCTCAGAATTTCATTAAAACACCATGTTAACAGCAAAGGTTTCAAAAGAGAGTTTTCTATCACTTGGCAACAAGCCAAAGAAATTGTGTAAAAATGTCCCACTTGTTCATTATATGACTAAACTCCACTAACTGCAGGAAGTAACCCTAATGTAACCAAAGAAATGAAATTTGGCAAATCACGTGTTTTATTTTATAGAGTTTGGTAAATTGAAATATGTGCACCATACTATAGACACATGTTCAGGGTTCCAATGAGCAAAAGCCATAAGTTCTGAGAAGGCTGATTCAGTTATTACATTTTATTAGAAATTATGGAAGTTATGTTTATTCCTACACAATTTAAGACTGATAATGCTACAGCATATGTCTCTAATAAAATGGAAATACTTTTTTTACATATTATAAGATAAAACATGTAACAGGTATACCTCACAATCCTGCAGTCAAGCAGTCATTGAAAAATTGAATCATACTTTAATGGACATGCTTAACAAACAAAGAGGTGGATTAAAATACCACAGAGATAGATTACATAATGCTTTATTGACCTTAAATTTCTTAAATGTTAATGAACAACAAACAACAGCTGCACAAAGACATTGGATTATAAAAAAAAAACTGCTGAATTATTTCAGCCTATATATTTCAAAGATACCCCAACTTCACAATGGACAGTAGGGAATGTGTTACACTGGGGAAGAGGTTTTTCAAATGTTCATACAGGAGAAGAGAAATTATGGGTTCCTTCAAAACTAATAAAAAATCAGATTTCACAGAGGAAGACCACCTGAAGACTTAGGTCACACACAAGAAAAGAGAAATCAAGAAGACCAAACAAAACAGTTAATATAAATTGATAATCCCTTCACATGGGAAAAAATAAAACTGAGAGACATAAAAAAAAAAATGTCTCTAGCCAGAACTTCAGCAATACATGTCCAATAAATCCTTGGCTATAATATCCTCAATATCTATTATGCCATTCTTTTTAATTGGCATTGATAAAATTGGTTTACAGTTTAATTTCATTCTGAACATCTCTTACATTTATAATTTTAGAACTGTATAATGCTTATGAGAAATTATATGTTTGCAGAACAAAAGGAGTGAATACTGGAGATGCTGGACCAAACCTGACAGAATCCACCTTCCAGCATGCTGAGACATTGACACATCTGTTTCAGTATCTTGCATGTTCCAGAATTCTGCTTGTTCCTGCCTCAACTGCTTCAATTGCTGTTTCTCATCACGACCTGTTCCCAAGAGAGCTTTGAAGAAAGCTACAAATCTTAATTGGTCCCGCATTTTAGACTGTTCTAAACAGGACTTTTATTAACTCTTATTATTTTCTCAACATTCAAAGACTGGACCACAAATATTGCTTATTTAATTAAACATTTTTTCAATTTTCTTTGGGTCCCCAAAGGATTTCTGCATGTCCAAAATGTCAGCTAGAAGAAATCAATGAGAATGATGTCCTATTTTCCTTAAGGGGGATTGGGTAGTTTTTGGGTTGTTTTCTATGGCTACAAGTGTTTATTGTCATTGGGAGATGTTTATAAATTACTAATGGTCTTATTCAGAGTGAAACTGTTATGCCCAGTTTGGGAACCCCAAAAGACCAGGGGTACACTCTACTGTAAATACATGAGGTTTTTAAAATTGTATACATGTTTGGACATGGGACACAAACTTCCTGTGGACACAGGAGAGGAATGTAGCCCTGAGATCTAGGGAAGCAAGGTTTTTATGGGGCAAAACCCCAAGCAGGGACTTACATGCTTTGGTGTTACGTGATTGTGAAATGGAAACTGACTTTTGAAATGGTTGGTCCACTTTGGGCAGCAAGAGTGCAAACAGTTCTGGCCTGATCCTATGGGCCATTTTCCTAGCAACTGTATAATTAGTGGGCAGGAAAGAATGCATTAAGGCTAATTTGTCCCCTCAGGGCATTAAGGCTAGTTTTCCCGAAGGAGGCTGGACATGTTTCCAACTAACTAGCCTTTATTCATGCTTCTGCTTTAAACTTTAAAACAATACCCACTGATTTTTAAGTCTTTGGTCTCTCAAATCCACAAAGAATTAATGTAATTGAGATTTTAAAAATGAAATAAAATGAAGTTTCAAATCTTTCTTCCATCTGCTATTTTTCCCATAAACTCTACTGTGTGCCTTCCTTGTGAAAGGAACCTTGGTCTGGCAATGTGCCAGCAGGCCAGGCTCTGATTTTTTTATTTCAATCTTATTATTATTATCATTATTATTATTAATTTGGGTTTTTGAGACAGGGTTTCTCTGTGTAGCCCTGGCTGTCCAGGCCTCTTTGTATACCAGGCTGGCCTTGAACTCACAAACATACTCACAGACATCTACCTGCATCTGCCTCCCATGTGCTGGGATTAAAGGTGTGTGCACTGTGCTTGGCAGGACTTTCTTATAGCCTGGTTGAAGTCATACTTTATGACTTAGGACATGTGAGTGTGAAGAGCTGGCTAGAAACAAGTTTCTCTTGACTGTCCTGAACTCATTTTGCAAACCCAGATGGCCTGGAACTCACACCCCCTCTGCTTTTGACAGCCACAGGCATGAGGGCTTCTTTTATAGTCTTTAAAAATGATTTATAATCCTCTGCCTTCCTGGGACCAGCTCTGTTTTGACTGGGATTTTGCAAACAGTAAAAGAAAGGGGGCAGGGACCCCAGGCCTGGTGCTCAGGGACTGGCTGGGCCCTGGCTGAGCAGGGAATTTAAACTGGACACATTTAAACTGGGAATACATAAATTTAAGCAGGGCTGTGTGTGCAATGAACTAGCTCACAACCCCTTGGCTTTTTCCTTCTTGTTATAAGAAGTCCCATCTATTTGTTTAAATGTTTTTGCCTGCAATGTGCTCTGGATGCCTGCCTGAAGAGGCAACATTGACAACCCACAAGATACCCTTGAGTTTTTCTGTTGCCATCTGTTGCTTCTCATGGGACCTACACATTAAAGAGGGAATAAGATTTTCATTAATTGTTCTTTTTTATTATTAAGGGAATGAGTGTTCAAAGTGAGGGAAACTTTATTTATGATTCATGGTGTAGTTCTCTTTATTATGGAAGATTTGTTTATTATTTGTACACTATTCTGTCTGCATGCCAGAGGAGGGCATCAGGTCTCACTATAGATTGTTATGAGCCACCATGTGGGTGCTGGGAATTGAGCTCAGGACCTCTGGAAGAACAGCCTGTGATTTTAAACTCTGTGCCATCTCTCCTGCCCCCTCATTTCTTATTTTTATTTTTTAAATTTTATTTATTCATTTTACATCCCTGTCTTAGACCCCTCCCTCTTCTCCTCCCAGTCCTACCCTCCCTGTTTCCCCTATCATCCCTCACCTGGCTCTTCAGAGAAGGGGATCACCCTGCCTCTCCTGTCCACACCCACCCACCCCAGCATGTCATTAGAGTGGCATCAGGACTGAACACATACTTCTTTGGCTGGAGAGTTCCTCCCCAGTAGAGAGTTTCTCCCCAACCTCCAACAGAGGGAAAGTGAAAGAAGAGCTCAGGACTGAGCACACACTTTGCCTGGGTCAACAGGGTGTATTCATATGTGTGTTGGTCCTGCTGTGTTTACAAAGCCTTGTTACACTTGTGTCCTTCATCCACTCTGGATGCTTACACTCTGCACACAGAGTTTCTTGAGCCTTAGGGGCATAGGTTTTTGGAGACATCTCATTTAGGGTGGAATGGTCCAAGGCTTCTCACTGTTTGCATATCGACTGGATGTGGGTCTCTGTATTTATTCCCATCTGCTGCAGGAGGAAGTTTCCAATGATGGCCTAGCAAGGCACTAATCTGTAGTATGGCTGTGCTCCTTTAGCACAACTGTAGCATTTAGATTTCTCTTATGTCCTTGGCCTCTGTAGACTCAGGTTCCTGGCCAATCAAGCAGTTGGATCAAGGTTCCTTCTCATGGAGTGGGCCTCCTGAAACCCAACTAGATATTAGTTGGTCTCTTCTGTGACCTTTATACCACAAGTGCACCAGCAAATCTTGTAGGCAGGTCACTTTTGGAGAGTGAAGGGTGTATGGCTGGGTTGGTGTGTACTTTTCTCTTCTGGTGGCATGCAGCGTATGTTCCTGTATCGCAAACAGCAGTCTATAAGGGTGAAGGTTCTCGGTAGGGGCCAGCTGGGATTCGCTGTGTCCAATGACTTGTGAAGGTGTTGTCCTCAGCAACAGAATCTTACCATCAGATTGGGGAGAACACTGGAGGATGGACACAGGTGGGGGGCCCCAGGCCCTGCTTTGATCTAGCACAGAGACCTCCTGCGTACCAACTCCACAGGACTCTGGGAAGCCTGCTCTCAAAACACTCCCTTGTCTGTTCTTATTAAATTGAAATAAATACATAGTATTAAATAAAAACATCATATATATATAAAGCTAGTTATTAAGTGACACGTATGCTCCACCAGAGGGCACCAGATTCCTTGACAGATGGTTTGAGCGCCACCGTGTGGTCCCTGGGATGGAACCTGTCACCTTGATAAGAGTGATTCTCTGTGTCACATGGCTGTTGTGATGACAAAGGTCGGCTTTTTTTTTTTTTTTTAAGATTCATCCATCCATGTATTCATTCATCCATTCATTCATTGTGCATTCTGCCTGCACCAGAAGAGGGCACCAGATCCCATTACAAATGGCTGTGAGCCACCACGTGGTTGCTGGGAATTGAACTCAGAAACTCTAGAAGAGCAGCCAGCGTTGTTAACCTCTGAGCCATCTCCCTGCCTCCAGTTTTTTTTTTAATCATTAAAAACATTTATTTTTCATGTGAGCACGTGTCTGCCTTTCCAAGACTAGTCCTCCTTTGACTGGGAGACTCAAAATTAATTTTAAAAAAGGACAGGGACCCCAGGATCCCTTCTCCAGGGACCAGGGACCAGCTGGACTGCATCTGATCAGGAGAATTCAAAGCGCTCATTTTTCCTGCACACAAGTCGTGCAGCAGCCCTGTGTGTTTACTACGGTACCAGGGGCAGGGCGATGGCATCACAAATTGGCTCCGAAAGGCTCCTGATCCTGAAGACTGCGAGGGGCACAGGGCGGACATTGACAGAACACCAGAGAAAAAAATGTGGCCTTGTGGCACGGGAAAGCGCTTCCATGGGATACTTCTGGGTCCTGACAAAGCTCCAGGCTAAGTAGAGAGGAGGAGGATGGCTTGTGAGGATGTAATGCAGTGCATACAGCATTCTGGGAATTGTATTTCTGCTTCTGTGACTCGGCAAAGCTGAAGATACAGTGAAACCTGGCTATGTTAATACAAACAATCCCAGAAGTCCTTGCTCTGAGGCAGTTCTCACAGAGGCTCCCAGCCGGCACAATGCACTCTGGGATTATTTGTAGTTCCCTGTCTATGGAGTGCTTGGCTTTAGGAATCATTGTGTCTGGGACATTTCATCATGAGTTCAGTGCTCTGTCATAAGGATGTTCACAGTCGCATAAGATAAAACAGAAAATTTATTTATTTATTTTTTATTTATTTTTTTTTTGTCTATGAGACACCTATAATACAACGTGAGTGGCTAGATGTGGAGCTAAAATGCGGTAGATAGATTTAAAGCCTGGACAGCTCCTAAGAGGGTGGATGGGGTATTGGAGCTTTTGGACAGGTCTGTGCTAAATGTTAAATGGAACGCGAGCACCCAAAAGCATACATGCCATGTCTTGAATGTGTTATGTACTGTTGAAAAAGCAGGCACTTGAGGAAAACTATAAGGTTATATTCCAAGAAGCTGGCAGTTGGTGGAAATTCAAAGTTCAAGAGTTAGCTCAGCACCTCTTCATTTTCCTAGTACCTCATTCTGCATCCTGCTATTTTCAGGTATTTCAGACCTAACAAACAGCATCTTTTTGGGTTGGAAATGGACTGTAGTTTTCAGTTCAGATAGGTAGTAACATAAAATTTTTGAGGATTCTCTTAGAAAACCCTTCCCAGTAACTCACAAGTTGACTTCTCATGCCCAGTGTTGGAGTTTTTGTTAGATGGAAGGACAATTGTCATCACAGATAGCAAAATTTCATTGAAACTAAAGTTTAGTTTTATACAACAGCTTACATGGATTAAATATATCATATCTCTATCTATATATATATAAGATTATACAAATATCTTAGATAGTTACTAATATTATTTCATATTACTTTTTCAGACATCCTTACTGTTATTTTACCATCTTCCCTTTTGTATTTCTTTCTGTCTTACCTCCAAAATTATTATACCCCTTCAAGTTTTCCCATTTCCTCTTTCAAATCTCTATACCCTTCTACTACTACTGCCCCACACACTTCCATTCTCACCTTGGAAATGGTCACTATTTCATTCTTGGTTTTTTAATTACTGCGGATATAGACTCACATATGAGTACACACATATTCAGTTTATAGCTGGGAAACTTAGAAAAGAGAATATGTGAACTTTGTCTTTCTGTGTTTGGATTACCTCATATAACATGATTTTTTTTTCTAGTTCCATCTATCTACCTGCAAGTTTTATGTTTGCATACTACTCAATAGTGATGCATTTTAAAATCATGACCTAAAGAGCTAATATTTAATTCATTTTTAAGGTTATTTAATGATTACATCATTTTGTGCCTTCTCTTTTCTTCCTCCAAACCTTCCCACAGACCTCTCCTAGTTCCCTTTCAAATTCATCTTCTTTTTTTCAAATTGGTGTTATGTTCTTAATATAAGTTGCTCAGTTTAATAATGTTACTTCCATGCATGTTTTCAGGGTTGATTGCTTGGTATTAGATAACTAAATGATTTTATGCACTTTCCTGGAAATTGTTTTTCTCATTCTCTCAGCATTTATTAGTTTCCTGCATATTTTTTCATAGGATTAAAGACAATGGTTTTTCCTAGACCACTTTTGCATGTCTATTAGCATTTTCAATTTTCAGTTCGTTTTTATACAGGTATATTGGTAAGCATTTTTTTTCTTTATTTTTTTTTATATTGGTCCATCTTATGGGTGTAGCTTCTGGTATTATTAGGAGACACATTACCAGACAATACTCTGATCCTCTGCCTTATATAATTTTTTTTTTACCTCCTGTTATGCATGATCACTGAGTCTTAGATCTGGGAATTGTTTTGTAGATGTATCAGATGTGACTGTTCTCCAGAATTCTGCCTTGTGATTGGTTGTGGTTTTCAGTCATGATTGTGGTTCAAGGAAAAGCTTCATTGGTCAGTGTTGAACTATATGTATCTATGTGCATTATTAAAAGTATTTAGGTTGCAACATGTTTATATTCATGCATGTACTTACATGTATTATAGGGATTTATGTAGATAATTCACAGTATGATTGCTTAAAACTATTTCAAAAATTTACTGTTATTTCACCCACTTCCTTCTTTTATATTTATCCTGTAAAAGACCTGGGGTCTTAAAGCTCAGGAGTTCAAGATCGCACCCTTCTCAGGAATTCCCACAGACCACAACTCAATGCAAAATCAAGAGCTTTTTTTTTTTTTTTTTTTTTTCAATCACGATAGGGTCACCCCTCAAAAGGCAGGAGATGACCCCAAGCATGCAAAGCACAGTGTTTTTATACTTAAAAATCTGGCCAATTTTGCTCTATAAATTGATTGGTCAGCAAGAATAGCATGAAGATAGTTTATGCCTAGCTGTTTGCAGTTTTTGGCCATTTGTGAGTTTTCTCAAAACAACTCACCCTGCCCTTCAAGAGCTACCTGCCTCTGGCTTTAAATCAAGGCTATCTCAGAGCAGTTCATCTTGCCATTTGAGAGCCATATGCCTCTGGCTTTAATTCAAGGATGGGAATAATCACAGCTGTTTTTCTTTTTAGAGTTGTTTTCATTCTCAGGTGGGCTCTCATCCCCCTTTTCTTTGTGCTCCAATTTTAACCCTAAAATTGTGGATCAATCTCAGAGAGAGATTGATACTGCCTCTGGAGCATCAGGACCTGAACCACACTTACACATTCCCTGAAGAAGGCGAGTAATCAGTTAACAATACAGGGTACTATTGTGACAAGGAGCAAAAGGGTAGCAAAAGGTCCCAGTAAGAGAAGCACATAGGGGAGATACCATTAAACCCATTCCAAAAAGGAGATTCTATTAATTCTCATCTCCTTTTTTCAAGATCTTTTTGTAATTTTTTAATCTTTCCTTTAACAATGCCTGATTTATTAGTGTAAAAACAACATTTCTCCTGTAGGGCTAAGCAGATTCCTCCTTTTCAGCCGTATGGAGGTCTAATCCCCTCCAGGTCTGGAGAACTACTTCTGCCAAAGAATTTAGCTGGTCTTGGAGGTCATTGATGATGCTCAAAAGCAATTGTACATCACTAATTTAACTGTTGGGACAGTTTGATGTATTTATAAAATAAAACACCCAAACCAGCTGACCCAGCGCCTATGGAAGCAGTCATCCCAATTCCCACTAACAGAGGAATGAACTGAATGCCTTTCTTCGTTCTTCCAGCTATTAAGTCAAAGCTGGGGACTGGGACTGGCTCATCCACTGGATTGATGCTAATATCAGGGAGTTGCCTGTACACAGGTCCCAGTCCAATCTGTGGGCAAGAATGTATAGGCTTTATTATTCCTGCATAAGAAAACAGTGTTATTTCAGGGCAGAGAGCTGTGGAGATGTCAATTGTTGAATCACAAATGGCAAAGGTAGCATCCCCTACAGGTAGATCTGAGCTATCATTTTTGTAGGGTTTTGTCAAACAGGTAACATTTTGGTTGAAGAGAGGCTGCACTCTCATAGGGGGTGCTGAGTGGCAGGACCCCTCAGCAGTGAAATAAGTAGCATTAGAGGGGGGAGCTCCAGAGGAACAGGCTGCCCTTGTCAAAGTTGGAGCCACCAGTCACTTGTAAGCAAATGATTGGTGTCATTTAGGAGGCTATGAGTGGCAGTAATAACATCTACAGTCTGGGGGTCTAAAATAACGTTCCCTCTACTATCAGAAAGAATCAAAGGGTGGTAATTGAGGGATGAGTATTCTTTTTTCAATTAACTCTTCAATGCATTGTTTAACCTGTTCTTGTCTGCCCTGATCCTGCAGCCCTCTTCCATCTGAAAGGTGAATGAGAGGTACCTTTCTTCAGCATACATGCTTCCCTACCGTTACCAAACAAGGGGCTTGGAGTAATTTATATCCATGGGCTCCTGTTGGCACATTGTGGGACCAATTGTCTATCCTCATCTCCTCCCTGACTTGGTTCAATATGGCAGTGAAATAGGTGATGTTATCTTTTCCAGTACATTGTTGCACAACTCTATAGCAACTGCTATGCACATCCTGTTGATAGGTATCACAAGGGCAAGGCCTGGGGCACCCATTTACATAAGGAATCATTTTAGGCTTGGGTACACAATGCCATTCTAAACTTGGGGTGCTCCCTGAAGGTTGTAGGGCTCTATATGCCCATGTATCACCACACTCAACTTGAGCATAGGCCTTGTTGGGGCTCCAAATCTCACCATTAAGTAAGGCTCTGCCATTCATCACCCCACCCTTGCAATCACAGGGTTTAACATACATTGCTTTTAGGGCCTTGTGAGCCTGGTGAGGATGACCAAAGCTCCAGTCAATAGTTATCCAATTGAGTACAAACAGCACCACCCAGAGGTACCATTGTCTGTCCACTTTACTGGTCAAAGAGTTCATTGTCCCTGACGAGTTTCAGTTTTAACAGGTTGCTGGAGGCTTGGACTTTCCACGTGTCAGTAGGTTGATGAAGAGCAGGCTTGACGTGTGACCCATGGATCCAAGCTGCAATGCCCTCTGCTTTGACAGCTGTTGGTGTGGTGAGCAGGATGAAATAAGGACCCTTCCACCAAGGTTCCAGATTCTGGCTGCGGTGTCATCTCACATACACCAGATCTCCAACCTGGAACTGATAGGGCACATCCAAGGACCCAGGCGCATATGCACTGCCAAACTTGCTCCAAATTTCTTTCTGAATAAGTTGCAGTCCTTTCAGACTGGAAAACAAGTCAGAGTTACTATTAGTTATGTCAAGGGGGTCCCCAGGAAGAGTCAGGTAAGCAGTAACCCCGTATAGTAGTTTGAAGGGAGTTAAGCCTAGTATGGAGGGAGTATTTCTGACTCTAAAGAGGGCCAAGGGAAGGATCACTGCCCAGTCACCATCAGTCTCCATGGTCAATTTGGTGAGAGTCTCTTTGAGAGTTCTATTCATTTTCTCTACCTATCCTGAACATTGAAGTCTATAAGGACAATGTAACTTCCAATCAAGCCCCAGAAACCTGGCCACCTCCTGGCTTACCTGAACAACAAAGGTTGGCCCATTGTCTGACCCAATTACCTTTGGAATACCAAACCAAGGAAAAAGTGTCTTCCAGAATCTTTTTGGCCATGACCAGGGAGGTTTCTTTCTTTGTGGGAAAAGCTTCCACCCATCCTGAGAAAGTGTCCACAAAAACCAGGAGATAATTATTGCCATACCTGGATGGTTTACTTTCAGTGAAATCCACTTCCCAATGCATTCCAGGTCTAGTTCCTTGTCACTGGCCAGCAGTGACAACTGAATACCACCTGAGAGAGGGCTGGGAGAGAGAGAGAGAGACAGGGTGACACAGAGAAGGACACCGAGTCTCCTTGCTGATCCAGGTGTCGAATTAATGGACGTCAGGTTAACACTTAAGTAGGCAAAAAAGTATAAGAAGTTTCTCATGTAGGAGAGCTCACTCAAGGTTACACAGAGCCTGCTGTCTGGTTACTATGGTTGCACACACACACTTTCTCAGGGCCAGAGCAGTCTGCTGTAGGACCACCAAGGTCACTTTATAAGAAACTGGACTTTGGAAAATAGCCAAAGCCAATAGGCTGGATTCCCCTGCTCAGATGCCATTGACTCAAAATTTGCCATTAACTCCAAAAAGGCTGCCACAGTTCCTCTCAGCCACTTCCCTGTGCTCTGGAACTTCTTACCTATGTTTATCCTCTGGCAAGGTTCACATGCCTAGTTACTCTCAGTCAGGGTGGTGAGGTTTAGTGTTCAGTACTGGGATTGGCAGGCAACTTCAGCCAATTTCTTTGCCCACAAGTGAGTCCACTTATGCATCTGAGTAATTAATCTCTCAGCATCTTCCTGTGGTAGAATGATCTTACCTTTAGAGTCAATCCATGCCCACATGTCGGTGTCAAATATCCCCTCTTTTTTTGCCATATTAACTTTAAGTCACTTTCTGAGTAGTTTAGTCGTTCTTCTCTGGGCAGTTCAGCAGTTAGTACCACTGGGACAGAGTTTCCTCTAGCAGCTGTTTTAGGCTCCTGATAGGCCATGTTATTCCCCTTTGCTGCCTTGGAAGTCCCCTTCTGCTGTCCTAGGAAATGAATAATGCTTACCTTGTTGGGTAGCAACAGGGCATTGAACAAAGCCAGAATCTTGCTTTTTATTTTTTATCTCTTTACTGGCTGATGTTAGCAGGCCTCTCTGCTAATAGATGTCCCCACACATGGGCTGTTGCAAAGCTGTACTGAATATCAGTGTAGATGTTTATCTTTTTGCACTTTTCAAGAGTTAATGCCTGGGTTAAAGCAATCAATTCAGCTCTCTGAGCAGAAGTGCCATCCTGCAACGCCTGGGCCCATATTACCTTATGTCCATCTACCACCAGCCCCTGCCTTTCTCTTCCTGTTCTCAAAAAACTGCTCCCACCCTTATAGTATGTTACCTCAGCATCAGGAAGAGGTTGATCTTTCAAGTCCTTTCACCATCCCTGTTCCTCTGCTAGAACCTGCAAACAATCATGCTCCAGGGCTGGATTTCTGGATCCTGCAATAAGGTGGCAGGGATTAGCTCCATATCTGGGGCAAGGGTGACTCTATCGTTATTCAAGTGCAAAGCCTTGAATAATGTGTCATGTGGGTGTTCATGAGCCAGTAATCAGGTGGCTGCCTTATGAAACTCTCAAGGGAATGAGGAGCATAGATAGTGAGGTCCTGTCCCAGAGTCAGTTTGTCTGCATCTTTTACTAGTGCTGCCACTGCTGCTATTATTTACAGGCAGGTTGGCCATCTTGCCACTACTAAATCAAGCTTTTTGGATAGATAGGCTACTAGTCTCTTCCAGAGTACAATTTTCCGTGTTAGCACCCCTTTGGCAATTCCCTGATTCTCAGACACATAGAGATGGAAGGGTTTGGTTACAAAAGGGAGTCCCAATGCTCAATCCGATATTAAGGCTTGTTTGATATTATCAAATGAAGCTTGTTCATCCTTTCCCCAGATAAAAGAGTCATTGCCCTTTGTAAGGGCATATAAGATGGGCTGCCATCTTGGCAAATCCTGCAATCCACAGCTGGCAAAACCCTGCTATACTTAAAATTTCCCTCAGTTGTTTAGTAGTCCATGGAGGGGGAATATGAAATACAGTCTCTTTTCTAGCCTCTGATAGCCATCTCTTAACTGACCTGTTTCCTGATAGAGCTGGGCCTTTTCAGAGCTGGGCACTTTATGCTCTAAGGTCACCCAGCTCTTGTAAAAGCTAGTCGGTGGCTTTAAGGCAGGTTTCTTTACAATTTTCAGCTAATAGAATGTGATTTACATATTGAGAAAAACCTGGGGATTGGTGGCCCGAAGTGTGCCAGGTCCCAGTGTAGGGTTTGATCATTATAATAGGACTTTTAAACCCTTGAGGAAGTTGAGTTCATGTAATCTGGCCTGATACCCTGAGTCTGGGTCTTTCCATTCAAAAACAAAAAATGTCTTGGCTGGTAGGGCTGAGTTGGAAACAACAAAAAAAATGTGTCCTTAGGTCCAGGACCCGTATACAAACCCTGTCAGAGGGGAAGGGAACTCAACAGGTTTCATGTGTTGGGCATGATAGGGTGTAAGTCCATGACCTGTTTGTTAACTTCCCTGAAGTCCTGTAGGGGTCAATAGTCATTGCATCCAGTCTTCTGAATTGGCAGAAATAGAGTATTCCAGGCAGAATGGCACCTTCTGAGAACCCCTAGGTCACGGAACCTCTGTTTGTGAGGTGGATCCTCATGGATTTTCTTAGACATTGGATATTGTTGCACCGTGATTGGGGTAGCCTGAGGCTTCAGCTTTATTGGAACTGGAGCTGTTTCTCTGCTTTTCCTAGGCCATCTGTTTCAGCCCACGCCCTGGGAATCTCTGTAGCCACCAGTCAATGTCTTTTTCTGGACTTACCACCTTTTCAGAAAGGCGGTATTCATCTTCCAGTTGAATTGTCAGTACATGAATGGGATCTCCTTTATTGTCTGTCACCTGTGGGTCATCTGGTCTAAAATGGATATGGGCTCCTATCTTAGTTAGGATATCTCACCCCAACAGAGGGTATGGGCATTCAGTGAGAACTAAGAATGAGTGGGATACCTGGTCCACCAAACGTCCACCATTCTCGGTGTAGTCCATGAGTATTGTTTACATCCAGTGGCTCTTTGGACCCATGATTTTTTCTCGTTTTTAGCTTCAAAGTCTTGTAACAGAACAGAATG
>JAEOAE010002494.1:0-62223 GCA_036365155.1 Meriones psammophilus | reverse complement strand
TTTTTCCTTTTTTTGAGCTAGTGACACACATGTGAATTTTCAAAGAGTGTTTTACATTTATGTTCTTGGATGGAAACTTATTTGTTGGGAACAAGAGCTTATGTTTAGTGTTGGGGTGAAGGGTTGGGGGTTGGGTTTCCCTGGTTAGGTTAGGTTCAGTGTAGGTTAGGAAGGTAGGTTAGTGTTAGGTAGGTTATGGTTAGGCTTGTAGGTTAGGTAAGGTTAGGGGCAGAGAGGGTTGGGGTTACGGTTGGTTTAAAAGGTTGGCGGGGTTAGGTTAGGTTTATCATTTTTCAGTTTTCCTGTTATAATAATTAAAACAGCACACAAATGTGAATTAGTTTAAAAAGGTGCTTTATGCTTCTGTTCTTCGATGAAAACTTGTTTTTGCTGTACAGTAGATAACACTTTCGTTTCCTGTATTCCAATTGAGGAGCAAACACAGGTTTCCGCTATAAAGAGTGCTTTGTTTTTCTTTTTTTTTGTTGGAAACTTGTTCCAGTGCTGTGGATGGGATTTATCATTTTTCAGTTTTCCAGTTTTCCCATGAGCAAGCAAAAAAATGTGAATTAGTTTTCAAAGTGGTGTTTTTATTTCTTTTTTTTGTTCAGAAATCCTCCGCTGTACAGGGGATATATCACATACCAGTTTTCCGTATTCCTAATTGGGGAGACACAATGTGGATTTAGTTTTCAATGCAGTGCTTTGTGGGAAAAAGGTTAAAAGGTTAGGGGGGAGTGGGGTTAAGGGTTAGGTTAGGGGGGAGGTTAGTGTTTGGGTTAGGGTTATATCATTTTTCGTTTTAAATAATTAACAGGCGAACGATGTGAATTATTTTACAAAGTAGTGCTGGCTTTTCTTTTTCCCTTTCTGGAAAGTTGTTTTTTGGACATAGAGTTCATATATAAATTTTTTCAGTTTTCCATTCCATGAAAAAAACACATGTGATTCCGTTACAAAGTAGTACTTTTTTCCTTCCTCTGTGGAAACTTGTTCCTGTGCTGATAGTCCCATATGCCACTTTCGTTTTCTCATTCCTAATTGAGCGGCTACACACATGTGATTTAGTTTACAAAGTAGTGCTTCCCTTTTCTGTTCTTTGGAAACATGATTTTTGGGGCTGAAAGGGGATATACATTTTTCAGTTTTCCTGTTATAATAATTGAACGGGCAAAAGGGATGGGGGAATTAATATACAAAGTTGTGTTTTGCCTTCTTTTTTTTTTTCGGGAAACTTGTTCGTTAGAAACAAGAAGTTAGGTTAGGCTTGGGGTTAGGTTAGGCCAGGTGAGGTTAGGTAGGTAGGTAAGGAAGGCGCTGGGGGCCAGGTTAGGCTGGGCCCTAGGGAGGCTATATCACTTTCAGTTTCCTGGTTATAAAAATTAAAAGGCAATGAATGTGAGTTATTTTTACAAAGTTGTGCTTGGCTCTGTTCTTTGATGGAAGCAGGTTCCTGTGCTGTACCGCTTGATATATCACTTTCAGTTTTCCTGTATTCCCAATTGAGCTGCTTTTTTTTTTTATTTGGAAACTTGTTTCGTTAGGAAAAAGGGAGAGGGTTTTAGGTTAGGTTAAGGTTAGGTTAGGTTGGGGGTTAGGTTAGTTAGGTTAGACATTTCACTTCATTTTTTACTGTTATAATAATTGAACAGGCACATTTAAGGAATTATTTACAGTTTTTTTTTTTATGCTTCTGTTTTTTTCTGATGAAACTTGTTTCTGTCCCAACAGGAGTGAGAACTTTTCTTTTTTTCCCTATCAAATTGAGCGAGCCGGCAAATGTGATTCCGCTTAAATGGAGGTTTTGCTTTTCTTCTTTTTCAAACCTGCCCCGGTACAGTGTGTTATATCCCCTTTCAGGTCTCGGTTTTCCCCAGAGCAAGTGGAACAGTGATTTAGTTTACAAAGAGTGCTTATGCTTCTGTTCTTTTTGGAAATTGTCCTTTAGTTGTTCTGTTAAAAAAGTTAGGTTAGGTTAGGTGGGGTGGGTAGGAGGGTTGGGGGGGGGGGGGTTAGGTTGGTTAAAAAAAGGGGTCAGTTAGGTTAGGTTGGGTTAGGTTAAAAGGGGACAGCTTTAGGTGGGGGAAGGAGGTTAGGTTAGGTAGTTTAGGTTGGGGTTAGTGTTAGGTTTTTGGGTATGATGGGGCTTAGGTTTGGGTTGGGGTTATATCACTTTTCAGTTTTCCCATATAAATTGAACAGGCATATGAATAAATTAGCTTATGGTTTTTTGTGTTTCTGTTCTGTTGATGAAAACCTGTTACTTTCCCATCCGATTTATCGTTTTCAGTTTCGTATTCCTAATAGAGTGGGGTACAAAATGTGATTTAGTTACAAAGAGTTTTGGTTTTGTTCTTCTGTTAAACTTATTTCTGTGCTGTAGAGTGTGATATATCACTTTCAGTTTTCTTGTTATAATAATTCGAACGGGGGGATGATTTTATCAGCTTACTTTTGGGCTGTTTTGTTCTTTTTTGAGGGAAGGGTTCCCTGTGCTGTACAGTTCAATATATCACTTTTCAGTTTTCCTGTTATAATAATTGAAGGGGGATATGTATTTGAATTAGTTTAGGTTGTGTTTTTGCTTGTCTTTTCGATAAAAACTTGTTTCTTTTGTTTTATCATATAGCCATTTTTCCAGTTTTCCCTACTGAGCGAGCCACACATGTGATTTATTTTACAAAGTAGTGTTTTGCTTTTCTTTTTTTTTGGGAAACTTGTTCCAGAACAAGGGTTAGGTTAGGTTAGGTTAGTTAGTTTTTAGGTTATATCATTTTTCAGTTTTCCTGTTATAATAATTAAAGGGAAGAGCTGAATTAATTTACAACGTTGTGCTTTATGTTTTGACTTTCGATGGAAATTTTTTCTGTGCTGCAGTGTGTTATAACACTTTCAATTTCCTTTTTCTAATTGAGTTTGTTTACACATGGATTCCATTTAAAAGAGAGGCTTTTTCTGTTCTTCGCTCAATTTGTTCCTGCTTACAGTGTGATATATCATAACTGCTTCTGTATTCCAATTGAGCTAGTGACACACATGATTTAGTTTAAGGTGCTTTTTACATTTATGTTCTTGATGGAAACTTTTCCCTTGTTGGGCGTACCCCATGTAGTCCCGGGGTGAGAGGGTGGGCCCAGGTGGTAGGGTTAGGTTAGGTAGTGTAGTGTAGGTTAGGAAGGGTGGGGTAGTGTTGGTTAGGGTTGGGTTAGGGTTTAGGTTGGGGGTGGGGTTAGGTAGAGTTGGGGGGTTGGGCTCGTGTTATGTTTGGGGTTAGGTAGGTTAGGTTAGTGTTATCACTTTTCAGTTTTCCTGTTATAAAATTGAACAGGCGACACAAATGTAATTTTTTACAAAGTTGTGTTTTATGCTTTTGTTCTTCGATAAAACTTGTTTTTGCTGTACGAGTAGATAACACTTTTCATTTTCCCTGTTTTCCCAATTGAGGGAGCAAACATGTGATTCCGTTAAAAAGATGTTTTGCTTTTCTGTTTTTTTGTTGGAAACTTTTTCCAGTGCTGTGGAGGTGATTTATCACTTTTCAGTTTTCCAGTATTCCAATTGAGCAAGCAAAAAAATGGAATTAGTTTTCAAAGTAGTTTTGTATTTTTTTTTTGTTCAGAAATTATTCCTCCCACAGGCGATATATCAAACCATTTTTCCCTTTATTCCTAATTGGGGACCCAAAATGTGATTTAGTTTTAATGCAGTGTTTTTGTAAAAAAGTTGGGTTTAAAGTTAGGTTAGGTTAGGGGGGTTGGTTAGTTAGGTTGGGGTTACCCAGTGTTTGGGTTAGGTTTATACTTTTCGTTTTCCTGTTATAAAATTGAACAGGGAAAGATGTGAATTTTTTTCAAAGAGTGTTTTTTGCTTTTCTGTTCTTTCGCGGGTTTTTTCCCGACAAGATTTCGATAAAATAAACCAGTTTTCCATTCCTAATTGAGTGAGCAACAATGTGATTCCGCTTACAAAGTAGTACTTTCTTTTCTCTCTGTGGGAAACTTTTTCCCTGTGTGATAGCGTTTTAACTTTTCAGTTTTCCTCATTCCCAATTGGGGTAAACTTTATTTAGTTTAAAAGATTGTTTATTTATTTTTTTTTAAATTTTTCTTTAGCGAGGGATTAGTGGGGGGTTGAGGGGGTTAGGAGCTTGGGGTTTTTGGTTTTCTGGGTTTTGGGTTATTGGGGGTTAAAGGTCGGTGTTGGGTTTATATCACTTTCACTTTACCTGTTATAATAATTGAACCTAATTATGTGAATTAGAAAAAGAGTGCTTGTTTTCTGTTCTTCCGGGGAAACTTGTTCCTGTGCTGTACAGGTTATATCATTTTAGTTTTCCCTGTTATAATAATTGAACGGGCCATGTAGTGAATTATTTACAAGTAGTGTTTTATGTTTTGTTTTTTCAATGGAAACTTGTTTTGGACATACAGGAGATAAACTTTTTTTCCTGTTTTCCCCTAATTGGGGGAGCACACAAATGTGATTCCGAAAAGTAGTTTTTGATTTTTCTGTTCTTATGTTAAAATGTTTTTGTGTTAAAAAATTTATATATCACTTTTATTTTTCCCTGATTTATTGAGCGGGACAACATGAGATTTAGTTTAAAAGAGTGTTTACTTTTCTATTCTTCATTGAAACATGTTTTTGCCATACAGTTCGATATATCACTTTTCATTTTTCCCTGTATTCTAATTGACCAAGCAACAAAATGTGACTTTTTTTCAAAGAGTGCTTTTTTTATGTTCTTCGTGAAACTTTTTCTCTGTACAGTAATATATCACTTTCAGTCTTATTCCTTGAGGGGGGAACACAGGTGATTTATTTTACTGTAGGTGTTATTTTCTATTTTTTGTTAAACTTGTTTTTGCGAAGTTCAATATATCACTTTTCAGTTTTCCCTGTATCCAATTGCCCGGGCAAGAAAATGTACTTAGTTTTCAAAGAGTGCTTTGTTTTAGCCCTTTTTAAACGGTTCCCCTTTAGGAAAAAATTAGGTTTGGGGTTAAAAGGTTTGGGGTTGGGGGTTAGGGTTTAGGAAGGTAGTTGGGTGTTACCCTATTTTTCCCCCGGGTTTACGGGAGAGGTTAGGTAGGTAGGTGGGGTTAAAAGGGTTTAGTGAGTGTTATATCATTTTTCAGTTTTCCGTTATAATAATTGAACGGGGTTTTGTATGTAATTATTTCGAATGCTTTTTTTTGCTTTTTTTGGAAATTTGCTTTTGACAAGAGTCAAATAATTTTCAGTTTCTGTATTCCAAATTTGGGCGACCACACATGTGTTTCTTTTTCAAAGTAGTGCTTTGCTTTTCTTCTTCTCCGCTGGAAACTTGTTCCTGTGCTGGATAGTGCGTATGCCACTTCTTTGCTTTCCTCTGTTCCTAATTGGAGCTTGGTACAAATATTATGTGATTTAGCTTACATAGGATTGAGGTTAGTGGTAGAAATTTAGGTTAGAATTGCTGGGGCAGGTTAGTGTTAGGGTTAGGGGTTATAGTTGGGTTATGTTTAGGGTTAGGGTGGTGGGGTTAGGGTTAGGGTTAAGAGTTAGGGGTTAAGATTCACAGTTAAGGTTATGTTTAGGGTTAGGGTAGGGTTAGGGTTAGTGTTATATCACTTTTCAGTTTTTCCTGTTATAATAATTGAACAAGCGACATGATGTGAATTAGTTTACAAAGTTGTGCTGCGTTTCTGTTTTCTTTAGTGAAAACTCCACCTTGTTTCTTTGCCTTTGCAGTCATGAATAACACTTTTTTCAGTTTTCCTGTATTAATAATTGAACAGCAATACAAATGTGATTAGCTTACAAAGGTTGTGCTTTATGCTTTCTGTTTTTGTGATGAAAACTTGATGCTGTGGATGGTGATTTATCACTTTTCAGTTTCCAGTATTCCTAATTGAGGGAGCAATACACATGATTCCGTTTAAGGTAGTGCTTTGCTTTTCTGTTTTTTTGTTGGAAACATGTTCCAGTGCTGTGGATGGTGATTTATCACTTTTCAGTTTTCCAGTATTCCTAATTGAGCAAGCAAACAAATGTGAATTAGTTTTCAAACAAGTAGTGCTTTGTATTTCTGTTTTTTTTGTTCAGAAATTATTCCTCCGCGTGTACAGTTAGATATATCACATACCAGTTTTCCTGTTATAATAATTGAGCAGCGATACACATGTGATTTAGTTTACAATGCAGTACTGTTTTGTTGGAAATTGTTAGGGTTAGGGTTTAGGTTAGGTGAGCAACAATGTTAGGTTTTAGGTTACTTTGCTTTTCTAGTGTTTTCTAAGTTGTTCCTGTGCTGTTATATCACTTTTTTCAGTTTTCCTGTTATAATAATTGAACAGGCGACATTTGATTTAGTTTACAAAGTATTGCTTTGCGTTTCTGTTCTTTCTTTGGAAAGTTGTTTCTCCTGACATAGAGTTAGGAGATATCAATTTCAGTTTTCCTGTATTCCTTATTGAGTGAGCAACACATGTGATTCCGTTTACAAAAAGTAGTACTTTTGCTTTTCTCTTCTTCTGTCGGAAACTTGTTCCTGTGCTGTATAGTGTTTATATCACTTTTCAGTTTTCCTCTATTCCCTAATTGAGCAGCGACACTTATTTGATTTAGTTTACAAAGTATTGCTTTGCTTTTATGTTCTTTCTTTTTGGAAATTTTGTTCCTGTTAGGTAACATTGAACTGGGTTAGGTTAGTGTTTAGTGTTAGAGGGAAAGGTTAGGTTAGGCTTAGGTTTAGTGTTGTAGGTTTAGGTTTCTGTATTAGGTAATTGAGGGTTATGTGATTGCGTTAAAAGGTTAAGGTTGGAAACATGTTAGTGTTAGGTTTATATCACTTTCAGTTTACCTGTTATAATAATTGAACGACGACACTTATGTGAATTAGTTTACAAAGTAGTGCTTTGCTTTTCTGTTCTTTCAATGCAGTGGAAACAGTTGTAATTGAACTGGCTTACATGTATGTGAATTAGTTTACAAGTTGCTGTTCTTCAATGGAAACTTGTTTCTACATACATGTGATAACACTTTCAGTATTCACTTTGATTCCGCTTAAAAGTAGTTTTTGTGTTCAAACATGTTCTTGTGCTGTACAGTGCGAACACTTTTTAGTTTTCCTGTATTTCTCGTGAGCGGTGGTGACACATGAGATTTAGTTTACAAAGTAGTGCTTTATTGAGTTGATATATCACTTTTCAGTTTTCCTATTCCTAATTGACCAAGTGACTTAGTTTTCACAAGTAGTGCTTGCTTTTATGTTCTTTCGTTGGAAACTTGTTCCTGTGCTGTACAGTGCGATATATCTCTTTTTTGTTTTCCTGTATTCCTCATTGAGTGTGTGACACACAGGTGATTTATTTTACTAAGTAGTGTGTTTGGCTTTTCTATTCTTTTGTTGGAAACTTGATTCTTTGCCCGTACAGTTCAATATATCACTTTTCAGTTTTCCTGTATTCCCTAATTGACCGGCAAGACACATGTGACTTAGTTTTCAAAAATAGTGCTTTGCTTTTATGTTCTTTACGTTGAAAACGTGTTCCTGTTAGGAACAAATCACTTTAGGTTTAGGTTAGGGTTAAGTTAGGTTAAGTTAAGGTTAGGGTTAGGGTGTTACAAAGGGTTAGGCTTAGGGTTACTGTTTAGGTGTTAGGGTTAGGCTTAGGGTTAGGGTTAGGGTTAGGGTTAGTGTTAGTGTTATATCACTTTTCAGTTTTCCTGTTATAATAATTGAACAGGTGATATGTATGCAATTACTTTACAAAGTAATGCTTTGCTTTTCTGTTCTTTCTTTGGAAACTTGTTTCTCTGACATAGAGTTGATATATCAATTTTCAGTTTTCCTGTATTCCTAATTGAACAGCGATCGACACATGTGATTCAGTTTCCAAAGTAGTGCTTTGCTTTTCTCTTCTTCGTTGGAAACTTGTTCCTGTGCTGGATAGTGCGGTATGCCACTTTTTAGTTTTTCCTCTGTTCCTAATTGAGCGAGCAACACACATGTGATTTAGTTTACAACGTGTGTTGTTTTGCGTTTATGTTCTTTTTCTTTGGAAACTTCTTCCTGTTAGGAACAAGTTAGGGTTAGGGTTAGTCTAGGGTATGATAGGGTTAGGGTTAGGCTTAGGTTAGGGTTAGGGGTTAGGGGTTAGGGTTAAGGGTTATGGTTATGGTTAGGGTTAGGGTTATATCACTTTTCAGTTGTCCTGTTATAATAATTGAACGGCGACACTTATGTGAATTAGTTTACAAAGTAGTGCTTTGCTTTTCTGTTCTTTCGTTGAAAACTTGTTCCTGTGCTGTACAGTCGTTATATCACTTTTCAGTTTTCCTGTTATAATAATTGAACAGGTGACATGTATGTGAATTAGTTTACAAGTAGTGCTTTGCGTTTCTGTTCTTTCAATGGAAACTTGTTTCTGTGACATACAGTCTTGAGATAACACTTTTCAGTTTTCCTGTATTCCTAATTGAGCAGGCGACACAATTGCTATTCTGTTTAAAAGTAGTTCTTGGCTTTTCTGTTCTTATGTTTGAAACATGTTCTTGTGCTGTACAGTCGCGATATATCACTTTTTAGTTTTCCTGTATTTCTCATTGAGCGTGACACACATGAGATTTAGTTTACAAAATAGTGCTTTACTTTTCTATTCTTTCGTTGGAAACTTGTTTCTTTGCCGCATAATTTCGATATATCACTTTTCAGTTTTCCTGTATTCCTCATTGAGCGTGTGACACACGTGATTTATTTTACAAAGTAGTGCTTTGCTTTTCTGTTCTTTCATTGAAAACTTGTTCCTGTGATGTACAGTGTGTTATATCACTTTTCAGTTTTCCTGTTATAATAATTGAATGGCGACACTTATGTGAATTAGTTGACAAAGTAGTGCTTTGCTTTTCTGTTCTTATATGGAAACTTGTTCCTGTGCTGTACAGTCGTTATATCACTTTTCAGTTTTCCTGTTATAATAATTGAACAGGCGACATGTATGTGAATTAGTTTACCAGTAGTGCTTTGTGTTTCTGTTCTTTCAATGGAAACTTGTTTCTGTGACATACAGTGTGAGATAACACTTTTCAGTTTTCCTGTATTCCTAATTGAGTGAGCGACACAAATGTGATTCTCTTTAAATGTAGTTCTTCCTTTTCTGTTCTTATGTTCAAAACATGTTCTTGTGCTGTACAGTGCGATATATCACTTTTCAGTTTTCCTGTATTCCTCATTGAGCGTGTGACACACGAGATTTAATTTCAAAAGTAGTGCTTTGCTTTTATGTTCTTTCGTTGGAAACGTGTTCTTGTTAGGAACAAGTTAGGGTTAGGGTTTCGGTTAGGGTTAGGGTTAAGGTTAGGGTTAGGGTTAGGGTTAGGTAGCTGTAGAAGAGTGCGATATAGCACTTTTCAGTTTTCCTGTATTCCTAATTGAGCGAGCCACACACATGTGATTTAGTTTACAAAGTAATGCATTGTGTTCATGTTCTTTTGTTGGAAGCAAGTTAGGAAACTTGTTCCTAACCTGTTAGGAACAATTTAGTGTTAGTGTTAGGGTTAGGGTTAGGGTTAGGGTTAGGCGTTAGGGTTAGGGTTAGGGTTAGGGTTAGGGTTAGGGTTAGGGTTAGGGTTAGGGTAAGGTTTTAGGGTTAGATTTAGGGGCAACGTTAGTAGTGGTAGATGTAGGGGTTATTGTTAGGATTAGGGTTAGGGTTAGGGATAGGGTTAGGGTTAGCGTTATATCACTTTACAATTTTCCTGTTATAATAATTGAACAGGCTACACATATGTGAATTAGTTTGCGACACACATGTGATTCTATTTACAAAAAAATGATATCCTTTTCTGTTCTTTCATTGAAACTTCTTCCTGTGTTGTACAGTCGCGATATATCAATTTTCAGTTTTCCTGTATTCCTAATTGAGCGAGCAACACACATGTGATTTAGTTTTAAAAGTAGTGCTTGGCTGTTCTGTTCTTTCGTTGGAAACTTGTTCCTGTGCTGTACAGTGCGATATATTACTATTCAGTTTTCCTGTATTCTAAATGTGCGAAAGGACACACATGTCATTTAGTTTAGAAAGTAGGGCTTTGCTTTACTGTTCTTTCTTTTTCAAACTTGTTCCTGTTAGGATCAAGTTAGGGTTAGGTTTAGGGTTAGGGTTAGGGTTAGGGTTAGGGTTAGGTATAGTTAGGGTTAGGGTTAGGGTTAGGGGGTTAGGTTTAGAGTTAAGGTTAGGTTTAGGGTTAGGGGGTTAGTGTTAGGGTTAGTGTTAGGTTTAAGGTTATATTACTTTTCAGTTTTCCTGTTATAATAATTGAATAGGCAACACATATGTGAATTAGTTTACAAATTTGTGCTTTGCGTTTCTGTTTTTCGATGAAAACTTGTTTCTTTCCCATACAGTTCGATATATCACTTTTCAGTTTTCCTGTATTCCTAATTGATCGAATGACACACTTTTGATTTAGTTTAGAAAGTAGTGCTTTGCGTTTATGTTCTTTTGTTGGAAAGTTGTTCCTGTTAGGAACAAGTTCCTGTTAGGAACAAGTTCCTGTTGGGAATAAGTTAGGTTTAGGTTTAGGGTTAGGGTTAGGTTAGGTAGGGTTAGGGTTAGGGTTAGGGTTAGGGTTAGTGTTAGGGTTAGGGGATAGGGTATGGGTCAAGGTTTATGGTTATTGTTATATCACTTTTCAGTTTTCCTGTTCTTTCGTTGAAACTTATTCGGTGCTGAACAGTTTGATATATCACTTTTCAATTTTCCTGTTATGTTAATTGAACGGGCGACACATATGTGAATTATTTTATAAAGTTGTGCTTTGCGTTTCTGTTCATTCGATGAAAACTTGTTTCATTGCCTTATAGTTCGATATATCACTTTTCAGTTTTCCTGTATTCCTAATGGCGCGAGCAACACACATGTGATTTAGTTTACAAAGTAGTACTTTGCTTTTTCTGTTCTTTCGTTGGAAACGTGTTCCTGTGTTGAACAGTGCGATATATCACTTTTCAATTTTCCTGTTATATTAATTGAATGGGCGACACATATGTGAATTAGTTTACAAAGTTGTCCTTTGCGTTTCTGTTCTTTCAATGGAAACTTGTTTCTGTGCAGTACAGTCTTGAGATAACACTTTTCAGTTTTAGAGTATTCCTAATTGAGCGAGACACACATGTGATTCGTTTTACATAGTAGTGCATTGTTTTTCTCTTCTTTCTTTGGAAAACTTTTTCTTGTGCTGTAGAGTACGAGATAACAGTTTTCAGTTTTCCTGTATTCTAACTGAGTGAGAGACACACATGTGATTCTGTTTTAAAGTAGTGCTTTGCTTTTCTGATCATTTGTTTGAAACTTGTTCCTGTGCTGTACAGTGCAATATATTACTTTTCAGATTTCCTGTATTCCTAAATGTCGAAGCGACACACATGTCATTTAGTTTAGAAAGTAGTGCTTTGCTTTACTGTTCTTTTTTTTTCGAAACTTGTTCCTGTTAGGAACAAGTTAGAGTTAGGGTTAGGTTAGTTTTAGGGTTAGTGTTAGGAGTTAGGGTTAGGGTTAGGGTTAAGGTGATTCCGTTTAAAAAGTAGAGCTCTGCTATTCTTTTCTTTTGTTCAAACTTGTTCCTGTGCTGTACAGTCTGATATATCACTTTTCAGGTTTTCTGTATTCCTAATTAAGTGAGTGACACACATGTGATATAGTTTCCAATTAGTGCTTTGTGTTTTTGTTTTTTTATTTGGAAACTTGTTCCTGTTAGGAACAAGTAAGTGTTAGGGTTAGGGTTAGGGTTAGGTTTAGCGTTAGAGTAGGTTTAGGCTTAGGGTTAGGATTAGGGTTGTATCACTTTTCAGTTTTCCTGTTATAATAATTTTAGCAGGCGACAGGTATGTGAATTAGTTTACAAAGTTGTTCTTTAACGTTTCTGTTCTTTTGATGAAAACTTGTTTATTTGCTGTACAGTTCGATATATAACTTTTCAGTTTTCCTGTATTACTAATGGAGCGGCGACATACATGTGATTTAGTTTAGAAACTAGTGCTTTGCTATTCTGTTATTTCATTGGAAACTTGTTCCTGTGCTGTACAGTGTGATATATCACTTTTCAGTTTTCCTGTATTCCTAATTGAGCGAGGGTCACACATGTGATTTAATTTAGAAAGTAGTGCTTTGCTCTTCTGTTCTTTCATTCAAAACTTGTTCCTCTGCTAACCAGTGAGATATATCACTTTTCACTTTTCCTGTATTCCTAATTGAGCGAGCTACACACATGTGATTTTTTACAAAGTAGTGCTTTGCGTTCATGTTCTTTCCTTGGAAACCTATTCCTATTAGGAACAAGTTAGGGTTAGGGTTAGTGTTAGGGTTAGGGTTAGGGTTAGGGTAGGGTTAGGATTAGGGTTAG
This sequence comes from Meriones psammophilus, assembly GCA_036365155.1. NCBI lineage: Eukaryota > Metazoa > Chordata > Mammalia > Rodentia > Muridae > Meriones > Meriones psammophilus. The sequence goes on along the minus strand of JAEOAE010002494.1, from coordinate 49,836 downwards.
GGGTTAGGGGTTAGGGTTAGGGTTAGGGTTAGGGGTTAGAGTTAGGGTTAGTGTTAGGGATATATGACTTTTCAGTTTTCCTGTTATAATATTTCAATAATCTACACGTATGTGTATTAGATTACAAAGTTGTTCTTTGCATTTCTGTTCTTTTGATGAAAACTTGTTTCTTTGCCCTAAAGTTCGACATATCACTTTTCAGTTTTCCTGTATTACTAATGGAGCGAGCGACACACATGTGATTTATTTTAGAAACTAGTGCTTTGCTTTTCTGTTCTTTCATTGGAAACTTGTTCCTGTGATGTACAGTGCTATATATCACTTTTCAGTTTTCCTGTATTCTTAACTGAGCAAGTGACACACATGTGATTTAGTTTACAAAATAGTGCTTTGCGTTTATATTCTTTCGTTGGAAACTTGTTCCTGTTAACAACAAGTTATGGTTAGGGATAAGTTTAGGGTAGGTTTAGGGTTAGGCTTTGTGTAAGGGTATGGAGTTAGGTTAGGATTAGGGTTAGGGTTAGGGTGTTAGGGTTAGGGTTAGGGTTAGGGTTTTATGACTTTTCAGTTTTCCTGTTATAATAATTGAACAGGCGACACATATGTGAATTAGTTTACAAAGTTGTGCTTTGCGTTTCTGTTCTTTCGATGGAAACTTGTTTCTGTGCCGTACAGTGCCAGATAACAGTTTTCAGTTTTCCTGTATTCCTAATTGAGTGAGCAACACACATGTGATTCCGTTTTAAAGTAGTGCTTTCCTTTTCTGTTCTTTTGTTTGAAACTTGTTCCTGTGCTGTACAGTGCAATATATCACTTTTCAGTATTCCTGTATTCCTAATTGAGCAAGCGACATACATGTGATTCAGTTTAAAAGTAGAGCTTTGCTATTCTATTCTTTAGTTGAAACTTGTTCCTGTGCTGTACAGTGCGATATATCACTTTTCAGGTTTCTTGTATTCCTAATTAAGTAAGTGACACACATGTGATTTATTTCCAATTAGTGCTATGAGTTTATGTTCTTTCGTTGGAAACTTGTACCTGTTAGGAACAAGTTAGAGTTAGTGTTAGGGTTAGGGTTAGGGTTAGGTTTAGGGTTAGGGTAGGTGTACGGTTAGGGTTAGGGTTAGGGTTAGGGTTAGGGTTAGGGTTAGGGTTAGGGTTAGGTTTAGGTTTTAGGGTTAGGGTTAGGGTTAGGTTAGGGTTATATAACTTTTTTCAGTTTGCCTGTATTCCTAATTGAGTGAGCGACATACATGTGATTCCATTTAAAAGTAGAGCTCTGCTATACTTTTCTTTCGTTCAAACTTGTTCCTGTGCTGTACAGTGCGATATATCACTTTTCAGGTTTCCTGTATTCCTAATTAAGTGAGTGACACACATGTGATATAGTTTCAATTAGTGCTTTGAGTTTATGTTTTTTTTTGGAAACTTGTTCCTGTTAGGAACAAGTAAGTGTTAGGGTTAGGGTTAGGGTTAGGTTTAGGGTTAGAGTAGGTTTAGGCTTAGGGTTAGGATTAGGGTTGTATCACTTTTCAGTTTTCCTGTTATAATAATTCAGCAGGCGACAGGTATGTGAATTAGTTAACAAAGTTGTGCTTTATGTTTCTGTTTTTTGATGAAAACTTGATTCTTTGCCATACAGTTCGATCTATCACTTTTCAGTTGTCCTGTATTCCTAACTGAGCGAGCAACACACATGTGATTTAGTTTACAAAGTGGTGCTTTATGCGTTTCTATTCTTTTCGTTGGAAACTTGTTTCTGTTTGGAACAAATTAGGGTTAGGGTTTGGGTTAGGGTTAGGGTTAGGGTTAGGTTTATTGTTAGGTTTAGGGTTAGGGTAGGGTTAGTGTTAGTGTTAGTGTTAGTGTTAGTGTTAGTGTTAGTGTTAGTGGGTTAGGGTTAGGGTTTAGGGTTAGGCGTTATGGTTAGGGTTACGTTTAGGGTTAGCGTTATAGCACTTTTCAGTTTTCCTGTTATAATATTTGTACAGGCGTCACATATATGAATTAGTTTACAAAGTTGTGCTTTGCGTTTCTGTTCTTTTCGATAAAAACTTGATTCTTTGCCATCGAGTTTGATATATCACATTTCAGTTCTCAAGTATTACTAATTGAGTGAGCGACACATGTGATTTAGTTTACAAAGTAGTGCTTTGCTTTTCTGTTCTTTCATTGGAAACTTGTTCCTGTGCTGTACAGTCGCGATATATCACTTTTCAGTTTTCCTGGTATAATATTTGAACTGGCAACACGTCGTGAATTCATTTACAAAGTTGTGCTTTGTGTTTCTGTTCTTTTCGATGAAAACTTGTTTCTGTGCCATACAGTGCGAGATAACACTTTTCAGTTTTCCTGTATTTCTTATTGAGCGGCGACACACATGTGATTCTGTTTACAAAGTAGTGCTTTGTTTTTCTCTTCTTTAGCTCAAAATTTGTTCCTGTGCTGTACAGTGCGATATATCACTTTTCAGTTTTCCTGTATTCTTAACTGAGCTAGTGACACACATATGATTTAATTTACAAAATAGTGCTTTGCGTTTTTATTCTTTAGTTGGATATTGTTAAGAACAAGTTATGGTTAGAAATAGGTTTAGGGTTGGGTTAGGGTTAGGGTTAGGTTAGGGTTTAGGGTTTGGGGTTAGGGTTAGGGTTAGGGTTAGGGTTAGGGGTTAGTGTTATGGTTATGGTTAGGGTTAGGGTTAGGTTAAGGGTTAGAGTTAGGGTTCTTGGGTTAGGGTTAGGGTTAGGGTTAGGGTAGGGTTAGGGTTAGGGAGTTAGGGTTAGGGTTAGGGTTATACCACATTTCAGATTTCCTGTTATAATAATTGAACAGGCAACACATATGTGAATTAGTTTACAAAGTTGTGCTTTGCGTTTTTGTTCTTTCGATGGAAATTTGTTTCTGAGCCGTACAGTGTGAAATAACACTTTTCAGTTTTCCTATATTCCTAATTGAGCGAGTGGCACACATGCGATTCCGTTTAAAAGTCGTGCTTTGCTTTTCTATTCTTTTGTTTGAAATTTGTTCGTGTGCTGTACAGTGTGATATATCACTATTAAGTTTTCCCTTATTCCTAATTGAGCGAGCGACACACATGTGATTCCGTATAAAAGTAGTGCTTTGCTCTTACGTTCTTTCATTTGAACCTTCTTCCTGTGCTGTACACTGTGATATATCACTTTTCTGGTTTCCTGTATTCCTAATTGAACGAGTGACACACATGTGATTTACTTTACAAAGTAGTGCTTTGCGTTTATATTCTTTTTTTGGAAACTTGTTACTGTTCGAACAAGTTAGGGTTAGGTAAGGGTCTGGGTTTAGGGTTAGGGTTAGGATAGGGTTAGGGTTAGGGTTAGGGTTAGGGTTATGGGTTAGGGTTAGGCTTAGGGGTTAGGGTTAGGGTTAGGGTTATATCACTTTTCAGTTTTCCTGTTATAATAATTGAACAGGCGACACATATGTAAATTAGTTTAAAAGTTGTGCTTTGCGTTTCTGTTCTTTTGATGGAAACTTGTTTCTGTGCCGTAGATTGTGAGATAACACTTTTCAGTTTACCTGTATTCCTAATTGAGCGGCGACACACATGTGATTCTGTTTAAAAGTAGTGGTTTGCTTTTCTGTTCTTTTGTTGGAAACTTCTTCCTGTGATGTACAGTGCAATATATCACTTTCCAGGTTTCCTGTATTCCTAATTGAGCGAGTGACAAACATGTGATTTAGTTTACAAAGTAGTGCTTTTTCGTTTATATTCTTTTGATGGAAACTTGTTCCTGTTCGGAACAAGTTAGGGTTAGGGTTAGGGTTTGGTTTAGGGTTAGGGTTATGATAGGGTTAGGGTTAGGGTTAGGGTTACAGGTTAGGGCTAGGGATAGGGATAGGGTTAGGGTTAGGGTTATGGGGTTAGGGTTAGGGTTAGGGTTATATCACTTTTCAGTTTTCCTGTTATAATAATTGAACAGGCGACACGTATGTGAATTAGTTTACAATGTTGTGCTTTGTGTTTCTGTTCTTTTCGATGGAAACTTGTTTCTGTGCTGTACAGTCGTTATATCACTTTTCATTTTTCCTGTTATAATAATTGAACAGGCAACACGTATGTGAATTAGTTAACAAAGTTGTACTTTGCGTTTCTGTTCTTCTGTTGGAAACTTGTTCCTGTGCTATACAGTGCAATATATCACTTTTCAGTTCTCCTGTATTCCTAATTGAGCGAGCAACACACATGTGATTCCGTTTAAAAGTCGTGCTTTGCTTTTCTGTTCTTTTGTTGGAAATTTGTTCTTGTGCTGTACAGTGCGATATATCACTATTAAGTTTTCTCTCATTCCTAATTGAGCGAACTGACACACATGTGATTTAGTTCACAAAGTAGTGTTTTGCGTTTCTGTTCTTCTGTTGGAAACTTGTTTATGTGCTGTACAGTGTGATATATCACCTATTAGTTTTCCTGTTATAATAATTGAAAGGGCAACATGTATGTGAATTAGTTTACAAAGTTGTGCTTTGCGTTTCTCTTCTTTCGATGGAAACTTGTTTCTGTGCCATATAGTGAGAGATGACACTGTTCAGTTTCCCTGTATTCCTAATTGAGCGAGCAACACACATGTGATTCCTTTTAAAAGTCGTGCTTTGCTTTTCTGATCTTTTGATGGAAATTTATTTCTGTGCTCTATGGTGCGATATATCACTTTCCAGATTTCCTGTTTACCTAATTGTGCAAGCGACACACATGTCATTTAGTTTACAAAATAGTGCTTTGTGTTTCTGTTCTTTCGATGGAAACTTGTTTCTGTGCCATACAGTGCGAGATAACACTCTTCAGTTTTCCTGTATTCCTAATTGAGCAAGCGACACACATGTAATTTATTTTACAAAGTAGTGCTTTGCTTTTCTGTTCTTTGTTGGAAACTTGTTCCTGTGCTGTACAGTGCGTTATATCACTTTTCTATTTTCCTGTATTCCTAATTGAGCGAGTGACACACATTTGATTCAGTTTACAAAGTAGTGCTTTGTGTTTATGTCCTTCCTTTGGAAACTTGTTCCTGTTAGGACCAAGTCAGGGTTAGGGTTAAGGTTAGGTTTAAGGTTAGGGTTAGGTTTAGGGTTAAGTTAGGGTCAGGGTTAGGTTTAGGGTTAGGTTTAGGATTATGGTTAGGATTAGGGTTAGAGTTAAGTGTTGGTGTTAGGGTTAGGGTTACGGGGTTAGCGTTAGGGTTAGTGTTAGGGTTAGGGTTAGGGATTAGGGTTATGGTTATGGTTAGGGTTAGGGTTAAGGTTAGGGTTAGGGATAGGGGTTTAGGTTTAGGGTTAGTGTTAGCGTTTGGGGTTAGGTTTATGGTTAGGGTTAGGGTTATATCACTTTTCAGTTTTCCTGTTACAATAATTGAACGGGCGACACACATGTGATTCTGTTTAAAAGTAGTGCTTTGCTTTTCTGTTCTTTCGTTCGAAAGTTGATCCTGTGCTGTACAGTGTGTTATATCACTTTACACTTTTCCTGTATTCCTAAATGTGAAAGTGACACACATGTGATTTAGTTTACAAAGTAGTGCTTTGTGTTTATGTTCTTTTTCGTTGGAAACTTGTTCCTGTTAGGACCAAGTTAGGTAGGGTGAGGGTTAGGTTTAGGGTTATGGTTAGGGTTAAGGGTTATGGTTAGGGTTAAGGTTAGGGTTAGGGTTGGGGTTAGGGTTAAGGTTAGGGTTAGGGTTATATCACTTTTCAGTTTTTCTGTTATACTAATTGAACAGGTGACACTTATGTGAATTAGTTTACAAAGTTGTGCTTTGTGTTTCTGTTCCTTCGATGGAAACTTGTTTCTTTGCCATACAGTCTGAGATAACACTTTTCAGTTTTCCTGTATTCCTAATTGAGAGAGCGACACACATGTGATTCCATTTAAAAGTCGTGCTTTGCTTTTCTGTTTTTTATGGAAACTTGTTCCTGTACTGTACAGTGCGATATATCACTTTTCAGTTTTCCTGTATTCCTAATTGAGCAAGCGACACACACGTGATTTTGTTAACAAAGTAGTGCTTTATGTATCTGTTCTTCTGCTGGAAACTTGTTTCTCTGCTATACAGTGTTCCTGTTATAATAATTGAAAGGGCAACACGTATGTGAATTATTTTACAAAGTTGTGTTTTGCCTTTCTTTTAGTTCGATGGAAACTTGTTTCTGTGCTGTACAGTCTTGAGATAACACTTTTCAGTTTTCCTGTATTCCTAATTGAGCGGCGACACACATGTGATTCCGTTTAAAAGTAGTGCCTTGCTTTCCTGTTATTTTGTTGGAAACTTGTTCCTGTGCTGTATGGTGCGATATATCACTTTTCAGTTTTCCTGTATTAATAATTGTGCGAGTGACACACATGTGATTTAGTCTACAACGTAGTGCTTTGCTTCTCTGTTCTTTCATTCAAAACTTGTTCCTGTGCTGTACAATGCGATATATCACTTTTCAGTTTTCCTGTATTCCTAACTGAGCGAGCCACACACATGTGATTTAGTTTACAAAGTAGTGCTTTGTGTTTATGTTCTTTCGTTGGAAACTTGTTCCTGTGAACAAGTTAGGGTTAGGTTTCGGGTTAGGTTTAGGGTTAGGGTTAGGGTAGGGTTAGATTTAGGGTTAGGGTTAGTGTTAGGGGTTAAGGTTAGCGTTAGGGTTAGGGTTACGGGTTTGGGTTAGGGTTATATCACTTTTCAGTTTTCCTGTTATAATAATTGAACGGGGACACATGTGAATTAGTTTAAAAGTTGTGCTTTGCGTTTCTGTTCTTTCATTGGAAACTTCTTTCTGTGCTCTAACGTGGAAGATATCACTTTTCAGTTTTCCTTAATTCCTAATTGTGCAGGCGACACACATGTTACTTAGTTAAAAAGTTGTGCTTTACATTTCTGTTCTTTCATTGGAAACTTGTTTCTGTGAGGTACAGTGGGAGATATCAATTTTCAGTTTTCCTATATTTCTAATTGAATGGGTGACACACATGTGATTTAGTTTCCAAAGTTGTGCTTTAACTTGCTGTTCTTTCATTGGAAACTTCTTTCTGTGCTCTAAAGCGGAAGATATCACATTTCAGTTTTCCTATATTCCTAATTGTGCAGGCAACACAAATGTTATTTAGTTAACAAAGTTGTGCTTTACATTTCTGTTGTTTCTTGAGAAACTTGTTTCTGTGAGGTACATTGGGAGATATCACTTTTTAGATTTCCTGTATTCCTAATTGAACAGGCGACACACATGTGATTTAGTTTCCAAAGTTGTGCTTTGCCTTTCTGTTCTTTCATTGGAAACTTGTTTCTGTGAGGTATAGTGCAAGATATCACTTTTCAGTTTTCCTGTATTCCTAATTGAGCGGGCAACACACTTGTTACTTAGTTTACAAAGTTGTGCTTTATATTTCTGTTCTATCCTTGAAACTTGTTTCTGTGAGGTACAGTGGGAGATATCACTTTTCAGTTTTCCTGTATTCTTTTTTTTTTTTTTTTCATTTCTGTTTTTTTATTTTTTATTTTTTATTTTTTTTTTTTTTTTTTCAATGCAGTTTATTCAGGAACCTTGAACAATCATCTGACCCTGGGGAAAACCAGCCCACTTTAAATAGCCTCTGGGCAGCCAACCTCAGTATGCCACGTGGGCAATGCAGATAGGTCCACATACATCGAAGCAAGCCAGATTCTCAGCCTTAGCCAAATGTGGAGTTGTTTGTGACAGAGAGCACTCACCATCGGGAAGGTGGAAGGCAGAAACCAGCTCCATCTTTCAGGAGCGGCATTACGCAGCTCTCTACAGTCCCCCTTTTTGTTTTGGACGCATCAGGCAAGAGTAGAGGTCTGATCTCTGATATTAGAAATAACGGGTGACACATGTGATTTCGTTTCCAAAGTTGTGAATTGTGTTTCTTCTCTTTCATTGGAAACTTCTTTCTGTGCTCTAAAATATCTAAAATGGAAGATATCAGTTTTCAGTTTTCCTGTATTCCTAATTTTGCAGGTGACACACATGTTACTTAGTTTACAAAGTTGTGCTTTACATTTCTGTTCTTTCGTTGGAATCTGATTTTTGTGATGTACAGTGTGAGATATCACTTTTCAGTTTTCCTGTATTCTTAATTGAATGGGTGAGACACATGTGATTTAGTTTACAAAGTTGTTATTTGCCTTTCTATTCTTTTGTTGTAAACTTGTTTCTATGCACTACAGTGGGAGATATCACTTTTCAGTTTTCCTGTATTCCTAATTGAACAGGCGACACACATGTGATTTAGTTTCCAAAGTTGTGCTTTTCTATTCTTTCTGTTCTTTCATTGGAAACTTCTTTCTGTGCCCTAAAGTGGGAGATAACACCTTTCAGATTTCCTGTATTCCTAACTGTGCAGGTGACACACATGTTACTTAGTTAAAAAGTTATGCTTTACATTTCTGTTCTTTCCTTGGAAAATTTTTTCTGTAAGGTACAGTGCGAGATATCACTTTTCAGTTTTCCTGTATTCCTAATTGAGCGGGTGACACACATGTGATTTAGTTTACAAAGTTGTGCTTTGCCTTCCTGTTCTTTTGTTGGAAACTTATTTTTGTGTGCACTACAGTGGGAGATATAACTTTCCAGTTTTCCTGTATTCCTAGTTGAATGGGCAACATACATGTTACTTAGTTTACAAAGTTGTGCTTTACATTTCTGTTCTTTCATTGGACACTTGTTTCTGTGAGGTACAGTGGGAGATATAACTTTTCAGTTTTCCTGTATCCTAATTGAAGGGGCGACACAGATGTGATTTATTTTCCAAAGCTCTCCTGTGTGTTTATATTCTTTCATTGGAAAATTCTATCTGTGCTCTAAAGTGGGAGATATCACTTTTCAGTTTTCCTGTATTCCTGATTGAACGGGCGACACAAATGTGATTTAGTTTACAAAGTTGTGACTTTCCTTCCTATTCTTTTGGTGGAAACTTGTTTCTGTGCACTACAGTGGGAGATATGACTTTTCCGTTTTCCTGTATTCCTAATTAAACGGACGACACACATGTTACTTAGTTTACAATGTTGTGCTTTACATTTCTGTATTTTCGTTGGAAACTTCTTTCTGTGCTCTCAAGTGGGAGATATCACTTTTCAGTTTTCCTGTATTCCTAATGGAACTGGAAACACACATGTGATTTAGTTTCCAAAGTTGTGCTTTACCTTTCTATTCTTACATTGAAAACTTCTTCCTGTACTCCAAATTGGAAGATATCACTTTTCAATTTTCCTGTATTCCTAATTGTGCAGGTGACACACATGTTACTTAGTTTACAAAGTTGTGCTCTACATTTCTGTTCTTTCATTGGAAACTTGTTTCTGTGAGGTACAGTGCAAGATATCACTTTTCAGTTTTCCTGTATTCCTATTTGAACGGGCAACACACATGTGATTTAGTTTCCAAAGCTGTCCTTTGCGTTTCTGTTCTTTTATTGGAAAATTCTTTCTGTGCTCTAAAGTGGGAGATATCACTTTTCAGTTTTCCTCTATTCCTAATTAAATGGACGACACACATGTTACTTAGTTTACAAAGTTGTGCTTTACATTTCTGTATTTTCATTGGAAACTTCTTTCTGTGCTCTCAAGTGGGAGATATCACTTTTCAGTTTTCCTGTATTCCTAATGGAACTGGAAACACACATGTGATTTAGTTTCCAAAGTTGTGCTTTACCTTTCTATTCTTACATTGAAAACTTCTTCCTGTACTCCAAATTGGAAGATATCACTTTTCAATTTTCCTGTATTCCTAATTGTGCAGGTGACACACATGTTACTTAGTTTACAAAGTTGTGCTCTACATTTCTGTTCTTTCATTGGAAACTTGTTTCTGTGAGGTACAGTGCAAGATATCACTTTTCAGTTTTCCTGTATTCCTATTTGAACGGGCAACACACATGTGATTTAGTTTCCAAAGTTGTGCTTTAACTTGCTGTTCTTTCATTGGAAACTTCTTTCTGTGCTCTAAAGCGGAAGATATCACATTTCAGTTTTCCTATATTCCTAATTGTGCAGGCAACACAAATGTTATTTAGTTAACAAAGTTGTGCTTTACATTTCTGTTGTTTCTTGAGAAACTTGTTTCTGTGAGGTACATTGGGAGATATCACTTTTTAGATTTCCTGTATTCCTAATTGAACAGGCGACACACATGTGATTTAGTTTCCAAAGTTGTGCTTTGCCTTTCTGTTCTTTCATTGGAAACTTGTTTCTGTGAGGTATAGTGCAAGATATCACTTTTCAGTTTTCCTGTATTCCTAATTGAGCGGGCAACACACTTGTTACTTAGTTTACAAAGTTGTGCTTTATATTTCTGTTCTATCCTTGGAAACTTGTTTCTGTGAGGTACAGTGGGAGATATCACTTTTCAGTTTTCCTGTATTCTTTTTTTTTTTTTTTTTCATTTCTGTTTTTTTTTTTTTTTTTTTTTTTTTTTTTTTTCAATGCAGTTTATTCAGGAACCTTGAACAATCATCTGACCCTGGGAAAACCAGCCCACTTTAAATAGCCTCTGGGCAGCCAACCTCAGTATGCCACGTGGGCAATGCAGATAGGTCCACATACATGGAAGCAAGCCAGATTCTCAGCCTTAGCCAAATGTGGAGTTGTTTGTGACAGAGAGCACTCACCATCGGGAAGGTGGAAGGCAGAAACCAGCTCCATCTTTCAGGAGCGGCATTACGCAGCTCTCTACAGTCCCCCTTTTTTTTTTTTTGGACGCATCAGGCAAGAGTAGAGGTCTGATCTCTGATATTAGAAATAACGGGTGACACACATGTGATTTCGTTTCCAAAGTTGTGAATTGTGTTTCTTCTCTTTCATTGGAAACTTCTTTCTGTGCTCTAAAATATCTAAAATGGAAGATATCAGTTTTCAGTTTTCCTGTATTCCTAATTTTGCAGGTGACACACATGTTACTTAGTTTACAAAGTTGTGCTTTACATTTCTGTTCTTTCGTTGGAATCTGATTTTTGTGATGTACAGTGTGAGATATCACTTTTCAGTTTTCCTGTATTCTTAATTGAATGGGTGAGACACATGTGATTTAGTTTACAAAGTTGTTATTTGCCTTTCTATTCTTTTGTTGTAAACTTGTTTCTGTGCACTACAGTGGGAGATATCACTTTTCAGTTTTCCTGTATTCCTAATTGAACAGGCGACACACATGTGATTTAGTTTCCAAAGTTGTGCTTTATGCTTTCTGTTCTTTCATTGGAAACTTCTTTCTGTGCCCTAAAGTGGGAGATAACACCTTTCAGTTTTCCTGTATTCCTAATTGAACAGGAGAAAACACATGTTACTTAGTTTACAAAGTTGTGCTTTACATTTCTGTTCTTTCATTGGAAATTTTTTTTTGTGTGGTCAAGTGGGAGATATCACTTTTCAGTTTTCCTGTATTCCTAATTGAACAGGTGACACAAATGTGATTTAATTTACAAAGTTGTGCTTTGCCTTTCTTTTTTTGTTGGAAACTTATTTTTGTGCACTACAGTGGGAGATATCACTTTTCAGTTTTCCTGTATTCCTAACTTGAATGGTGAACACACATGTTACTTAGTTTACAAAGTTGTGCTTTACATTTCTGTTCTTTCATTGGAAACTTGTTTCTGTGAGGTACAGTGGGAGATATCACTTTTCAGTTTTCCTGTATTCCTAATTGAAGGGGCGACACAGATGTGATTTAGTTTACAAAGTTGTGCTTTGCCTTCCTGTTCTTTCATTGGAAACTTATTTTCTGTGCTCTAAAGTGGGAGATATCACTTTTCAGTTTTCCTGTATTCCTATTGAATGGGCAACACAAATGTTACTTAGTTTACAAAGTTGTGACTTTACATTTCTGTTCTTTCATTGGAAACTTGTTTCTGTGCAGGTACAGTGGGAGATATAACTTTTCAGTTTTCCTGTATTCCTAATTGAAGGGATGACACAGATGTGATTTAGTTTACAAAGTTGTGCTTTGTGTTTATATATTTTTCATTGGAAACTTCTTTCTGTGCTCTCAAGTGGGAGATATCACTTTTCAGTTTTCCTGTATTCCTAATTGAACTGGAAACACAAATGTGATTTAGTTTACAAAGTTGTGACTTTCCTTTTCTATTCTTTTGGTTGAAAACTTGTTTCTGTACTCCAAATTGGAAGATATCACTTTTCAATTTTCCTGTATTCCTAATTGTGCAGGTGACACACATGTTACTTAGTTTACAAAGTTGTGCTTTACATTTCTGTTCTTTCATTGGAAACTTGTTTCTGTGAGGTACAGTGCAAGATATCACTTTTCAGTTTTCCTGTATTCCTATTTGAACTGGCAACACACATGTGATTTAGTTTCCAAAGTTGTGCTTTACCTTTCTGTTCTTTTATTGGAAACTTCTTTCTGTGCTCTAAAGTGGGAGATATCACTTTTCAGTTTTCCTGTATTCCTAATTGAATGGGCGTGACACAAATGTTACTTTAGTTTACAAAGTTGTGCTTTACATTTCTGTTCTTTCATTGGAAACTTCTTTCTGTGCTCTACAGTGGGAGATATCACTTTTCAGTTTTCCTGTATTCCTAATTGAACTGGAAACACACATGTGATTTAGTTTCCAAAGTTGTGCTTTACATTTCTGTTCTTTCATTGAAAACTTCTTTCTGTGCTCTAAATTGGGAGATATCACTTTTCAGTTTTCCTGTATTCCTAATTGAACAGGTGACACACATGTTACTTAGTTTACAAAGTTGTGCTTTACATTTCTGTTCTTTCATTGGAAACTTGTTTCTGTGCTCTCACAGTGGAAGATATCACTTTTCAGTTTTCCTGTATTCCTAATTGAACAGGCAACACACATGTGATTTAGTTTCCAAAGCTGTGCTTTCCTTTCTGTTCTTTTATTGGAAACTTGTTTCTGTGCTCTAAAGTGGGAGATATCACTTTTCAGTTTTCCTGTATTCCTAATTGAATGGGCGACACAAATGTGATTTAGTTTACAAAGTTGTGCTTTGCCTTTCTTTTCTTTTGTTGGAAACTTGTTTCTCTGCACTACAGTGGGAGATATCACTTTTCAGTTTTCTTGTATTCCTAATTGAACAGGCAACATAAATGTGATTTAGTTTACAAAGTTGTGCTTTACCTTTCTCTTCTTTTTGTTGGAAACTTGTTTCTGTGTGGTACAGTGGAGATATCACTTTTCAGTTTTCCTGTATTCCTAATTGAACGGGCAACACACATGTTACTTAGTTTACAAATTTGTGCTTTACATTTCTGTTTTTTCAATGGAAACTTGTTTTTTGTGCTCTACAGTGGGAGATATCACTTTTCAGTTTTCCTGTATTCCTAATTGAACAGGGCTACACACATCTTATTTAGATTACAAAGTTGTGCTTTACATTTTTGTTCTTTCATTGGAAACTTGTTTCTGTGGGGTAAAAGTGGGAGATATCACTTTTCAGTTTTCCTGTATTCCTAATTGAGCAGGCGACACAAATGTGATTTAGTTTACAAAGTAGTGACTTTCCTTTCTATTCTTTGGTGGAAATATGTTTCTGTTTTCTACAGTGGGTGATATTACATTTCAGGTTTCCTGTATTCCTAATTGAACAGGCAACACTCATGTTACTTAGTTTACAAATTTGTACTTTACATTTCTCTTCTTTCGTTGGAAACTTGTTTCTGTGTGCTACACTGTAAGATATCACTCTTCAGTTTTCCTGTATTCCTAATTGAATGGTTGACACCCATGTTACTTAGTTTACAAAGTTGTGCTTTACATTTCTGTATTTTTTGGAAAACTTCTTTCTGTGCTCTCAAGTGGGAGATATCACTTTTCAGTTTTCCTGTATTCCTAATGGAACTGGCGACACACATGTGATTTAGTTTCCAAAGTTGTGCTTTACCTTTCTATTCTTACATTGAAAACTTCTTCCTGTACTCCAAAGTGGAAGATATCACTTTTCAATTTTCCTGTATTCCTAATTGTGCAGGTGACACACATGTTACTTAGTTTACAAAGTTGTGCTTTCCATTTCTGTTCTTTCATTGGAAACTTGTTTCTGTGAGGTACAGTGCGAGATATCACTTTTCAGTTTTCCTGTAATCCTAATTGAACGGATGACACAGATGTGATTTACTTTCCAAAGCTCTGTTTTGTGTTTATTTTCTTTCTTTGGAAACTTCTTTCTGTGCTCTAAAGTTGGAGATATCACTTTTCTGGTTTCTTGTATTCCTAATTGAACGAGGGACACAAATGTGATTTAGTTTACAAAGTTGTGACTTTCCTTTTTATTCATTTGGTGGAAACTTGTTTCTGTGCACTACAGTGGGAGATATCACTTTTCAGTTTTCCTGTATTCCTAATTCAACGGGTGACACACATGTGATTTAGTTTACAAAGTTGTGCATTTCGTTTCTATTCTTTTATTGGAAACTTCTTTCTGTGCTCTAAAGAGGGAGATATCACTTTTCATTTTTCCTGTATTACTAATTAAGAGGGTTATAAACATCTTACTTAGATTATAAAGTTGTGCTTTAAATTTCTGTTCTTCCATTGGAAACTTGTTTCTGTGAGGTACATTGCGAGATATCACTTTTCAGTTTTACTGTATTCCTAATTGAACGGATGACACAGATGTGATTTTGTTTCCAAAAAACTTGTTTTTTGCCGAACAGTTCTATATATCTCTTTTCAGTTTTCCTGTATACCTAATTGAGCGAGCAACACACATGTGATTCAGTTTACAAAGTAGTGCTTTGCTTTTCTGTTATTTCGTTCGAAACTTGTTCCTGTGCTGTACAGTGCGATATATAACTTTTCTGTTTTCCTGTATTCTTAACTGAGCGAGTGACACACATGTGATTTAGTTTAAAAAGTAGTGCTTTGCGTTTATGATCTTTCGTTGGAAACTTGTTCCTGTTAGGAACGATTTAGGGTTAGGTTGAAGGTTAGGTTAGGGTTAGGGTTAGGGTTAGGGTTAGGGTTAGTTAGGGTTAGGGTTAGGGTTAGGGTTAGGGTTAGGGTTAGGGTTAGGGTTAGGGTTAGGGTTAGGGTTAGGGTTAGGGTTAGGGTTAGGGTTAGGGTTAGGGGGTTAGGGTTAGGGTTAGGGTTATATCACTTTTCAGTTTTCCTGTTATAATAATTGAATAGGTGACACGTATGTGAATTAGTTTACAAAGTTGTGCTTTGCCTTTCTGTTATTTTGTTGGAAACTTGTTCCTGTGCTGTACAGTGTGATATGTCAATTCTCAGTTTCCCTATATTAATTGAATTGAGCGAAGCGACACACATATGATTTTGTTTACAAAGTAGTGATTTGCTTTTCTGTTCTTTCGTTCAAAACTTGTTCCTGTGCTGTACAGTGCGATATATCACTTTTCAGTTTTCCTGTTATAATAATTGAACGGGTGACACATATGTGAATCAGTTTACAATGTTGTTCTTTGCGTTTCTGTTGTTTCGATGGAAACTTGTTTCTGTGCTGTACAGTGGATGATAACACTTTTCAGTTTTCCTGTATTCCAAATTAAGCGAGCAACACCCACGTGATTCTCTTTACAAAGTAGTACTTTGCTTTTCTGTTCTTTCATTGGAAACTTGTTCTTGTGCTGTAAAGTGCGATATATCACTTTTCATTTTGCCTGTATTCCTAATTGAGCGAGCGATACACATGTGATTTAGTTTACAAAGTAGTGCTTTGCTTTTCTGTTCTTCCGTTGGAAACTTGTTCCTGTGCTGTAAAGTGCGATATATCACTTTTCAGTTTTCCTGTATTCCTATCAGAGCGAGCGACACACATGTGATTTAGTTTAGAAATAGTGGTTTCCGTGTCTGTTCTTTCGTTCGAAACTTGTTCCTTTGCTGTATAGTGTGATATATCACTTTTCAGTTTTCCAGTATTTCTAAATGAGCGAGAGACACACTTGTGATTTAGTTTAGAATGTAATGCCTTGCGTTTCTGTTCATTTGTTGGAAACTTGTTCCTGTTACGACAAGTTAGGATTACGGTTAGGGTTAGTGTTAGGGTTATATCACTTTTCAGTTTTCATGTATTCCTAATTGAGCGAGTGACACGCATGTGATTTAGTTTACAAAGTGGTGCTTTGCTTTTCTGTTCTTTCGTTGGAAACTTGTTCCTCTGCTGTACAGTGCAATATATCACTTTTCAGTTTTCCTGTATTCTTAACTGAGCGAGTGACACACATTTGATTTAGTTTACAAAGTAGTGCTTTGCGTTTATGTTCTTTCGTTGGAAACTTGTTCCTGTTAGGAGCAAGTTAGGGTTAGCAGGTTAGTTAGGGTTAGGGTTAGGGTTAGGGTTAGGGATTAGGGTTAGGGTTGGGGTTAGGGTTAGGGTTAGGGGTTTAAGGTTAGGGATAGGGGGTTAGGGTAAGGGTTAGGGTTATATCACGTTTCAGTTTTCCTGTTTTAATAATTGAACAGGAGGCATGCATGTGAATTAGTTTACAAAGTTGTGCTTTGCGTTTCTGTTCTTTCATTGGAAACTTGTTCCTGTTAGGAACAACTTAGGTTTAGGGATTGGGATAGTGTTAGGTTTAGGGTATTGTCAGGTTTATGGTTAGGGTTAGGGTTAGGTGTTTGGGCTAGAGTTAGGTTTAGGGTTAGGGTTAGGGTTCTATCACTTTTCAGTTTTCCTGTTAAAAAAATTGAACTGGCAACACGTATGTGAATTAGTTTACAAAGTTGTGCTTTGCATTTCTGTTCTTTCGATGAAAACTTGTTTCTTTGCTGTACAGTTCGATATATCACTTCTCAGTTTTCATGTATTCCTAATTGAGCGAGTGACACACATGTGATTTAGTTTACAAAGTAGTGCTTTGCATTTCTGTTCTTCTGTTGCAAACATGTTTCTGTGCTGTACAGTTCGATATATCACTTTTCAGTTTTCCTGTTATAATAATTGAATGGGCGACACGTATGTGAATTAGTTTACAAAGTTGTGCTTTGCATTTCTGTTCTTTCGATGGAAACTTGTTTCTGTGCCATACAGTGCGAGATAGAATTTTTATTTTTCCTGTATTCCTAATTGAGCAACACACATGTGATTCTTTTTAAAATTAGGGCTTTGCTTTTCTGTTCTTTCTTTGGAAACTTTTTCCTGTGCTGTACAGTGCATTATATCGCTTTTCAGGTTTCCTGTATTCCTAATTGAGCTAGCAACACACATGTGATTCAGTTTACAAAGTAGTGCTTTGTGTTTATGTTCTTTCCTTGGAAACTTGTTCCTCTTAGGAACAAGTTAGGGTTAGAGTTCAGGTTAGGGTTAGGGTTAGGGTTAGGGGTTAGTGTTACAGTAAGGGTTAGGGTTAGGGGGTTAGGGTCAGGGTTAGGGTTAGGGTTAGGGTTTGGGTTAGGGTTAGGCTTAGGGTAGGGTTAGGTTTAGTGTTTGGGGGTTAGGGTTAGGGTTAGGTTTAGGTTTATATCACTTTTCAGTTTTCCTGTTATAATAATTGAACAGGCGACACGTATGTGAATTAGTTTACAAAGTTGTGCTTTGCGTTTCTGTTCTTTCGATGAAAACTTGTTTCTTTGCCATACATTTCGATATATCACTTTTCAGTTTTCTTGTATTCCTACCTGAAAAAGCGACACACAGGTGATTTAGTTTACAAAGGAGTGCTTTGAGTTTATGTTATTTCCTTTGAAACTTGTTCCTGTTAGGAACAAGTTAGGGTTAAGGTTTGGGTTAGGGTTAAGGTTAGGGGTTAGGGTTAGGGTTAGGGTTAGGTTTAGATTTAGGGGTTAGGGTTAGGGTTAGGGTTAGGGTTATATCACTTTTCAGTTTCCCTGTTACATTAATTGCATAGGCTACACGTATTTGAATTAGTTTACAAAGTTGTGCTTTGTGTTTCTGTTCTTTCGATGAAAACTTGTTTCTGTGCTGTACAGTGTGAGATAACACTTTTCAGTTTTCCTGTATTCCTAATGGAGCGAGTGACGCACAGGTGATTTAGTTTACAAAGTAGTTCTTTGCTTTTCTGTTCTTTCTTGGAAACTTGTTCCTGTGCTGTAGAGTGCGGTATATTACTTTTCAGTTTTCCTGTATTCCTAATTGAGCGAGCAACACACATGTGATTTAGTTTACAATGTAGTGGTTTGCCTTTCTGTTCTTCTGTTGCAAACTTGTCTCTGTGCTGTACAGTGCGATATATCACTTTTCAGTTTTCTTGTTATAATAATTGAACGGCGACACGTATGTGAATTAGTTTATGAAGTTGTGCTTTATGCGTTTCTGTTCTTTCAATGGAAACTTGTTTCTGTGCTGTACAGTCTTGATATAACACTTTTCCGTTTTCTGTATTCCAAATTGAGCAAGCGACACACATGTGATTCTGTTTAGAAAGTAGTGCTTTGATTTTCTGTTCTTTCGTTGGAAACTTGTTCCTGTGCTGTACGGTGCGATATATCACTTTTCACTTTTCCTGTAATAATAATTGAACAGGTGACACGTATGTGAATTAGTATACAAAGTTGTGCTTTGTGTTTCTGTTCTTTCCATGGAAACTTATTTCTCTGCCATACAGTGTAATATATCACTTTTCAGTTTTACTGTATTCCTAATTGAATTAGTGACACACATGTGATTCCGTTTAATAGTAGTGATTTGTTCTTCTGTTCTTTCATTCTACACTTGTTCCTGTGTGGTACAGTGCGATATATCACTTTTCAGTTTTCCTGTAATAATAATTGAACAGGCGACACGTATGTGAATTATTATACAAAGTTGTTCTTTGCATTTCTGTTCTTTCGATGGAAACGTGTTTCTGTGCCGTACAGTGCGATATATCACTTTTCAGTTTTCCTGTATTCCTAATTGAGTGAGCGACATACATGTGATTTAGTTTACAAAGTAGTGCTTTGCGTTTCTGGTCTTTCCTTGGAAACTTGTTCCTGTTAGGAACAAGTTAGAGTTAGGGTTAGGGTTAGGATTAGGTTAGGGTTAGTGTTAGGGTTAGGGTAGGGTTAGGGTTAGGGTTAGGGTTACGGTTAGGGGTTAGGGTTAGGGTTAAGGATATGGTTAGGTTGTTAGGGTTAGGGTTAGTCTTATATCACTTTTCAGTTTTCCTGTTATAATAATTGAACAGGCGACACGTATTTTAATTAGTTTACAAAGTTGTGCTTTGCTTTCGTTTCTTTCAATGAAAACTTGTTTCTTTGTACAGTTCGATATATCACTTTTCAGGTTTCCTGTATTACTAATTGAGAGAGCAACACACATGTGATTTAGTTTACAAAGTAGTGCTTTGCATTTCTGTTCTTCTTTTGGAAACTTGTTTCTGTGCGGTAAAGTGTGATATATCACTTTTCAGTTTTCCTGTTATAATAATTGAACAGGCAACACGTATGTGCATTAGTTTACAAAGTTATGCTTTGCCTTTCTGTTCTTTCGATGGAAACTTGTTTCTGTGCCATACAGTGCGAGATAAAACTTTTCAGTTTTCCTGTAGTCCTAATTGAGCGCGCGACACACATGTGATTTAATTTACAAAGTAGTGCTTTTCGTTTATGTTCTTTCATGGGAAACTTGTTCCCGTTAGGAACAAGTCAGGGTTAGGGTTAGGGTTAGGGTTAGGGTTAGGGTTAGGGTTAGGGTTAGGTTAGGCTAGCGTTAGGGTTAGGGTTAGGGTTAGGGTTAGGTTTAGGGTTAGGGTTAGGTTTAGGGGTTAGGGTTAGGGGTTAGGGTTTAGGGTTAGGGTTAGGGTTAGGTTTAGGGGTTTAGGGTTAGGGTTAGGGTTACTTTAGTTGGGGTTAGGTTTAGGGGGTTAGGGTTAGGGTTACTGTTGGGGTTAGCGTTAGGGTTAGGGTTAGGGTAGGGCTAGGTTTAGGGTTAGGGTTAGCTTTAGGGGTTAGGATTAGGGTTAGGGTTAGGGTTAGGTTTAGGGGGTTAGGGTTATTGTTAGGGTTTTATCCCTTTTCAGTTTTCCTGTTATAATATTTGAACGGGCGACACGATTGTGAATTAGTTTACAAAGTTGTGCTTTGCGTTTCTGTTCTTTCCATGGAAAGTTGTTTCTTTGCCATACACTGGGATATATCACTTTTTAGTTTTCCTTTATTCATAATTGAGCGAGCAACACTCATGTGATTCTGTTTAAAAGTAATGCTTTGCTTTTCTGTTCTTTCGTTAGAACCTTGTTCCTGTGTGGTACAGTGTGATATATCACTTTTCAGTTTTCCTGTAATAATAATTGAACAGGCGACACGTATGTGAATTAGTATACAAAATTGTGCTTTGCGTTTCTGTTCTTTCGATGGAAAGTTGTTTCTGTGCCGTACAGTGCGATATATCACTTTTCAGTTTTCCTGTATTCCTAATTGAGTGAGCGACACACATGTGATTCCGTTTAAATGTCGTATTTTGTTCTTCTGTTCTTTCATTCTAAACTTGTTCTTGTGCTGTACAGTGCGATACATCACTCTTCAGTTATCCTGTATTTCTAATTTAGCAAGTGACACACATGTGATTTAGTTTACAAAGTAGTGCTTTGCGTTAATGGTCTTTCCTTGGAAACTTGTTCCTGTTAGGAACAAGTCAGGGTTAGGGTTAGGCTTAGGTTTAGGGTTAGGGTTATATCACTTTTCAGTTTTCCTGTTATAATAATTGAACAGGCGACACGTATGTTAATTAGTTTACAAAGTTGTGCTTTGCGTTTCGGTTCTTTCACTGAAAACTTGTTTCTTTGCTGTACAGTTCTATATATCACTTTTTAGTTTTCCTGTATTACTAATTGAGAGCAACACACATGTGATTTAATTTACAAAGTAGTGCTTTGCATTTCTGTTCTTCTTTTGGAAACTTTTTTCTGTGCTGGACAGTGTGATATATCACTTTTCAGTTTTCGTGTTACAATAATTGAACAGGCGACACGTATGTGAATTAGTTTACAAAGTTATGCTTTGCGTTTCTGTTCTTTTGATGGAAACTTGTTTCTGTGCCATACAGTGGGAGATAAAAATTTTCAGATTTCCTGTAGTCCTAATTGAGCGAGTGACACACATGTGATTTAGTTAACAAAGTAGTGCTTTTCGTTTATGTTCTTTCGTTGGAAACTTGTTCCTGTTAGGAACAAGTCAGGGTTAGCGTTAGGGTTAGGATTAGGGTATTAGGATTAGGGTTAGGGTTAGGGTTCGGGGGTTAGGGTTAGGGTTAGTGTTAGGGTTAGGGTTACGGTTAGGGTTGGGCTAGGTTTAGGTTTAGGGTTAGCATTAGGGGTTAGGATTAGGTTTGGGTTAGGGTTAGGGTTATGGGGTTAGGGTTAGTGTTAGAGTTATATCACTTTTCAGTTTTCCTGTTATAATAATTGAACAGGCGACACGAATGTGAATTAGTTTACAAAGTAGTGCTTTGCTTTTCTGTTCTTTCGTTCGAAACTTGTTCCTGTGCTGTACAGTGTGATATATCATTTTCAGTTTTCCTGTATTACTAATTGAGTGAGCGACACACATGTGATTCCGTTTAAAAGTAGTGATTTGTTCTTCTGTTCTTTCATTCTAAACTTGTTCCTGTGCTGTACAGTGCGATATATCACTTTTCAGTTATCCTGTAATTTAGCAAGTGACACACATGTGATTTAGTTTACAAAGTAGTACTTTGCGTTTATGGTCTTTCATTGGAAACTTGTTCCTGTTAGGAAAAGTTAGTGTTAGGGTTGGGGTTAGGGTTAGGGTTAGGGTTAGGGTTAGGGTTAGGGTTATATCATTTTTCAGTTTTCCTGTTATAATAATTGTATAGGCGACACGTATGTTAATTAGTTTACAAAGTTGTGCTTTGCGTTTCGGTTCTTTCAATGAAAACTTGTTTCTTTGCCGTATAGTTCGATATATCACTTTTCAGTTTTCCTGTATTCCTAATTGAGCAAGCGTCACACATGTGATTTAGTTTACAAAGTAGTGCTTTGCGTTTATGTTCTTTCTTTGGAAACTTGTTCCTGTTAGGAACAAGTCAGGTTAGGGTTTAGGGTTAGGGTTAGGGTTATGATTATGGTAGTGTTAGGGTTAGCGTTAGGGTCAGGGTTAGGGGGTTAGGATTAGGATTAGGGGGTTAGGGTTATGTTATGTTAGGGTTAGGGTTAGGGTTAACATAGGGCTATTTTTTAGGGTTAGGGTTAGCGTTAGGGTTTAGGATTAGGGTTAGGGTTAGCGTTAGGGTACAGCGGGTTAGGGTTAGGGTTATAGGGTTATATCACTTTTCAGTTTTCCTTCCTGTTATAATAATTGAAGCATTTTAGTTTACAATTGAGCGATAGTGCTTGCTTTTATATTCTTTCCTTGGAAATGTTCCTATTAGGAATTAGTATACAAAGTAGTGCTTTGCTTTTCTGTTCTTTCGTTCTAATCTTGTTCCTGTGCTGTACAGTGATATATCACTTTTCAGTTTTCCTGTATTCCTAATTGAGCAAGTGAAACACATGTGATTTAGTTTATATACTAGGATATATTGCATTTTCAGTTTTTCCTGTATTCCTTCTTCAGGAACAATTTATGTGATTCTGTTTAAAAGTAGTGCTTTGCTTTTCTGTTCTTTCGTTCAAATCTTGTTCCTGTGCTGTACAGTGCTATATATCACTTTTCAGTTTTCCTGTTGTAATAATTGAACTGGCAACAAGTATGTGAATTAGTATACAAAGATGTGCTTTGTGTTTCTGTTCTTTCGATGGAAACTTGTTTCTTTGCTGTACAGTTAGATATATCACTTTTCAGTTTTCCAGTATTCCTATTTGAGTGAGCTACACACATGTGATTCTGTTTAAAAAGTAGTATTTTGTTCTTCTCTGTTCTTTTGATGGAAACTTGTTTCTGTACCATACAAGTCAGGATATATCACTTTTCAGTTTTCCTGTATTCCTAATTGAGTTAGTGACACACATGTGATTTAGTTTACAAAGTAGTGCTTTGCTTTTCTATTCTTTCATTTTGAAACTTGTTCCTGTGCTGTACAGTGTTATATCACTTTTCAGTTTTCCTGTTGTAATAATTGAGCAGGTTACAAGTATGTGAATTAGTTTACAAAGTTGTGCTTTGGGGTTTCTTTTGATGGAAACTTGTTTCTGTGTTACAGTTATATCACTTTTTTCAGTTTTCCTGTATTAATAATTGAACAAGTGACACACATGTGATTCTGTTTAAAAAGTTTGCTTTGCTTTTCTGTTCTTTCAATGGAAACTTGTTTCTATACCATACAGTGTGATATATCACTTTTCAGTTTTCCTGTATTCCTAATTGAGTGAAGTGACACACATGTGATTTAGTTTACAAAGTAGTGCTTTGTGTTTATGTTCTTTTCTTAGAAACTTGTTACTGTTAGGAACATGTTAGGGTTAGGGTTAGGTTTAGGGTATGGTTAGGTTAGGATTAGGGTTAGAGATAGGGTTAGGGGTTAGGTTTAGGGTTAGGGTTAGGGTTAGGGTTAGGGTTAGGGTTAGGGTTAGTGTTAGGGGTTATAGTTAGGATTAGTGTTAGGGTTAGGGGTAGGGTTAGGGTTATATCACTTTTCAGTTTTCCTGTTATAATAATTGAACGGGCGACACGTATGTGAATTAGTTTACAAAGTTGTGCTTTGCATTTCTGTTCTTTTGATGGAAACGTGTTTCTGTGCCATATACTTAGATATATCACTTTTCAGTTTTCCTGTATTCCTAATTGAGCAAGCAACACTCATGTGATTCTGTTTAAAAGTAGTGCTTTGCTTTTCTGTTCTTTTTCGTTCAAATCTTGTTCCTCTGCTGTACAGTGCTACTTATCACTTTTCAGTTTTCCTGTAATAATAATTGAACTGGCGACACGTATGTGAATTAGTATACAAAGATGTGCTTTGCCTTTCTTTTCTTTTCGATGGAAACTTGTTTCTGTGCTGTACAGTGTGAATATCACTTTTCAGTTTTCCTGTATTCCTATTTGAGTGAGCGACACACATGTGACTCCGTTTAAATGTACTATTTTGTTCTTCTGTTCTTTTGATGGAAACTTGTTTCTGTACCTTACAGTCAGTCGATATTTCACTTTTCAGTTTTCCTGTATTCCTAATTGAGCAAGTGACACACATGTGATTTAGTTTACAGAGTAATGCTTTGCGTTTATGTTCTTTCCTTGGAAACTTAGGAACAAGTTAGGGTTAGGGTTAGCGTTAGGGTTAGTGTTAGGGTTAGGGTAGGTTAAGGGTTAGGGTTAGGCATTAGGGTAAGGGTTAGGGTTAGGGTTAGGGTTATGGTAGGGTTAGGGTTAGCGTTAGGGTTAGGTTTATGGGGTTAGGGTTAGGGTTAGAGGGTTATGGTTAGGGTTATGTCACTTTTCAGTTTTCCTGTTATATTAATTGAACAGGCGACACGTATGTGAATTAGTTTACAAAGTTGTGCTTTGCGTTTCTGTTCTTTTGATGAAAAGTTGTTTCTTTGCCATAAAGTTCAATATATCACTTTTCAGTTTTCCTGTATTCTTAATTGAGCAAGCGACACACATGTGATTCTGTTTAAAAGTAGTGCTTTGCTTTTATGTTCTTTCCTTGGGAACATGTTCTGCTGTACTGTACAGTGCGATATATCACTTTTCAGTTTTCCTGTTATAATAATTGAACGAGCGACACATATGTGAATTAATATACAAAGTAGTGCTTTTGATGAAAACTTGTTTCTGTTCTTTTGATGGAAACTTGTTTCTATACCATACAGTCGATGAAACTTGTATCACTTTTCAGTTTTCCTGTATTCCTAATTGAGCGAGCGACACACATGTTGATTCCGTTTAAAAGTAGTGCTTTGCTTTTCTATTCTTTCGTTCTAAACTTGTTCCTGTGCTGTACAGTGCGATATATCACTTTTCAGTTTTCCTGTATTCCTAATTGAGCGAGTGAAACACATGTGATTTAGTTTACAGAGTAGTGTTTTGCATTTATGTTCTTTACTTGGAAACATGTTAGGAACAATTTAGGGTTAGGGTTAGGTTTACGGTTAGTGTTAGGGTTAGGGTAGGTTTAGGGTTATGGTTAGGGTTAGGGGTTAGGGTTAGGGTTAGGGTGTTAGGGTAATGGTTATGCTTATATCACTTTTCAGTTTTCCTGTTATAATAATTGAACAGGCGACACGAATGTGAATTAGTTTACAAAGTTGTGCTTTGCTTTTCTGTTCTTTCGATTAAAACTTGTTTCTTTGCCGTACAGTTCGATATATCAATATTCAGTTTTCCTGTATTCCTAATTGAGCGAGCGACACACATGTGATTCTGTTTAAGATAGTGCTTTGCTTTTCTGTTCTTTCGTTGGAAATTTGTTACTGTTAGGAACAAGTCAGGGTTAGGTTTAGAGTAAGGGTTAGGGTTAGGGTTAGGGTAGGGTTAGGGTTAGGGTAGGGTTAGGGTTACGTTTAGGGTTAAGGTTAGGGTTAGGGGTTAGGGTTAGGGTTAGGGTTAGGGTTAGGGTTAGGGTTAGTTAGTGTTAGGGTTAGGGTTAGGGTTAGGGTTAGGGTTAGGGTTAGGGTTATTGTTAGGGTTATATCACTTTTTAGTTTTCCTGTTATAATAATTGAACAGGCAACACGTATTTGAATTAGTTTACAAAGTTGTGCTTTGCGTTTCTGTTATTTCAATGGAAACTTGTTTCTGTGCCGAACAGTTTGAGATAACACTTTTCAGTTTTCCTGTGTTCCTAATTGAGTGAGCGACACATATGTGATTCAGTTTACAAAGGAGTGCTTTGCTTTTCTGTTCTTTCATTGGAAACTTGTTCCTGTGCTGTACAGTACGATATATCACTTTTCAGTTTTCCTGTATTCCTAATTGAGCGAGCTACACACATGTGATTTAGTTTACAAAGTAGTGCTTTGTGTTTATGTTCTTTCCTTAGAAACTTGTTACTGTTAGGAACAAGTTAGGGTTAGGGTTAGGTTTAGGGTAGGGTTAGGTTAGGGTTAGGGTTAGGGTTAGAGATAGGGTTAGGGGTTAGGTTTAGGGTTAGGGTTAGGGTTAGGGTTAGGGTTAGTGTTTGTGGGTTAGGGTTAGGATTAGTGTTAGGGTTAGGGGTAGGGTTAGGGTTATATCACTTATCAGTTTTCCTGTTATAATAATTGAACAGGCGACACGTATGTGAATTAGTTTACAAAGTTGTGATTTGCCTTTCTGTCTTTTCGATGAAAACTTGTTTCTGTGCCTTACAGTGTGATATATCACTTTTTAGTTTTCCTGTATTCCTAATAGAGCAAGCGACACACATGTGATTTAGATTACAAAGTAGTGTTTTGCTTTTCTGTTCTTTTGTTGGAAACTTGTTCTTGTGCTCTATAGTGCGATATATCACTTTTCAGTTTTCCTGTATTCGTAATTGATCTAGCCACACACAATTGATTTAGTTTACAAAGTAGAGCTTTGCGTTTCTGTTCTTCTGTTGGAAACTTGTTCCTGTGCTGTACAGTGCGATATATCACTTTTCAGTTTTTTTGTTATAATAATTGAACAGGCCACATGTTTGTGAATTAATTTACAAAGTTGTACTTTGCGTTTCTGTCTTTTCGATGAAAACTTCTTTCTCTGCCTTAGAGTGTGATATATCACTTTTTAGTTTTCCTTTGTTCCTAATTGAGCGAGCGACACACATGTGATTTAGTTTACAAAGTAGTGCTTTGCGTTTATGTTCTTTCGTTGGAAACTTGTTCCTTTTAGGAACAAGTTTGGGTTAGTGTAAGGGTTAGGGTTAAGGTTAGGGTTAGGGTTAGGGTTAGGTTAGGGTTAGGGTTAGGGTTAGGGTTAGGGTTAGGGGGTTAGGGTTAGGGTTAGGGGCTTAGGGTCAGGGTTAGGCTTAGGGTTAGGTTTATATCACTTTTCAGTTTTCGTGTTATAATAACTGAACAGGCGACACATATGTGAATTAGTTTACAAAGTTGTGTTTTGCGTTTCTGTCTTTTTGATGAAAACTTATTTCTGTGCTGTACACTGGGAGATAACACTTTTCAGTTTTCCTGCATTCCTAATTGAGTGAGCGACAGACATGTGATTCAGTTTACAAAATAGTTCTTTGCGTTTATGTTCTTTTGTTGGAAACTTTAGGAAGAATTTAGGGTTAGGTTAGGGTTAGGGTTAGGGTTAGAGTCAGCGTCATGGTCAGGGTCAGGGTCAGGGTTAGGGTTAGGGTTATATCACTTTTCAGTTTTCGTGTTATAATAATTGAACAGGCGACACGTATGTGAATTAGTTTACAATGTTGTGCTTTGTGTTTCTGTCTTTTCGAAGAAATCTTGTTTCTGTGTCGTACAGTGTGATATATCACTTTTCAGTTTTCCTGTATTCCCAATTGAGCAAGGGACAGACATGCGATTTAGTTTACTAAGTAACAATTTGCTTTTGTTTTCTTTCGTTGGAAACTTTTTCCTGTGCTGTACAGTGCGATATATAACTTTTCAGTTTTCCTGTTATAATTATTGAACGGGCGTTACATATGTGAATTACGTTACAAAGTTGGGCTCTGCATTTCTGTTCTTTCAATGGAAACTTGTTTCTCTGCCTTACACTGCGAGATAACACCTTTCAGTTTTCCTGCATTCCTAATTGAGGAAGCGACACACATGTGATTCAGTTTACAATGTAGTGCTTTCCGTTTCTGTTCTTCTGTTGGAAACTTGTTCTGTGCTGTACAGTGCAATATATCACTTTTCAGTTTTCCTGTTATAATTGAATGGGTGACACGCATGTGAATTCGTTTACAATGTTGTGCTTTACATTTGTGTTCTTTCATTGGAAACTTGTTTCTGTGCTGTAGGGTGCGATGTATGATGTATCACTTTCCAGTTTTCCTGTTATAATAATTGAAAGGGTGACACACAAGTGAATTAATTTACAACGTTGTGCTTTGCATATCTGCTTTTTCGTTGGAATCTTGTTTCTGTGCTGTACAGTGGGAGATATCACTTTAAGTTTTCCTGTATACCTAATTAAGCGGGCAACACATATGTGAATTAGTTTACAATGTTGAGCTCTGCTTATCTGTTCTTTTGTTGGAAACTTTTTTCTGTGTGGTACAGTGCGAGATAACATTTTTCGGTTTCCCTGTATTCATAATTGATTGAGCGACACATGTGCTTTAGTTTACAATGTAATGCTTTGTGTTTCTGTTCTTTCGTTGGAAACTTGTTACTGTGCTGTGCAGTCAGTCACGATATCACTTTTAAGTTTTGTCGTATTCGTAATTGTGTGAGCGACACACATGTGATTTAGTTTACAACATAGTGCTTAGCTTTATTGTTTATTTGTTGGAATCTTGTTCCTGTGCTGTAGAGTTGAGATATCACTTTTTAGTTTTCCTGTATTCCTAATTGAGCGGGCAAATGTATGTGAATTAGTTTACAATGTTGTGCTTAGCTTTACTGTTCGTTTGTTGGAAACTTGTGGCTTTGCAGTAGAGTGTGACATATCACTTTTCAGTTTTCCCTGTTATCCTAATTGAGCGGGCGACACTTATGTGAATTATTTTACAGTGTTGTGGTTTTCGTTTCTGTTCTTTTGTTAGAAACTTGTTTCTGTGCTATATAGTGTGATATATCACTTTTCAGTGTTCCTGTTACAATAATTGAACAGGTGACAAGTATGTGAATTAGTTTACAATGTTGTGCTTTGCCCTTGTGATATTTTTTGGAAACTTGTTTCTGTGAAGTACAGTGCGAGATGTCACTTTACAATTTTCCTGTATACCTAATTGTGTGGGCAACAAGTATGTATATTATTTTATTATGTTGAGCTCTGTGTTTCTCTTTTTTCATTGTAAACTGTTTCTGTGCCATACAGTGCGAGATAACACTTTTCAGTTTTCCTGTATTCCTAATTGAACAAGGGACACACATGTGATTTAGCTTGCAATGTAGTGCTTTGCGTTTCTGTTCTGTTAGAGCCGCACCAATTCACTGCATGGCGTCCTGCGAGGATGCTTGCTGGGTGGGTAGTTATCTCACACAGCTGCTCTCAGTGCAGGCCAGAATGGAATGTGGCTTCCCCATGCTGGCTTAGGGTACTTCTTCAGCTGACTCTCTTTACTTATTCTCCAGAGCTGGCATTTGTTCCTAAACCACTGTTGTGCTAATGAAGCTTCCCGTTGCATCCTCGCGCCCTGCTCCCATTTGGCAGGTACCCTAGAAGCAAGTTTCATCTGCATGGGATTTCAAAGCTTGCCCTGTTGTCCAGCTGAGGCCAGAGCTGCCCAGAGAGGAGTAGCCTGAGCACAGGCTCCAGGCTGGGATTTTTCCCCTAATTTGTGCCCTTCACTAAGCACCCTGGTATATGTGTGTTTATTTGGGGGCAGGGTACACACGTGCCCCTAAGTAGAGGCCAGAGAACAGCCTGTGGGTGTTGTTCCTCTCTTTCTTTTTTTTTAATTTTTTATTTAACTTTTATTAATTACACTTTATTCCTTTTGTATCCCTCCATAAGCCCCTCCCTCCTCTTCTCCCAGTTCCTCCCTCCCCCCTTTCTGCATGCATGCCTCTCCTTACATCCACTGATAGGGGAGGTCCTCCTCTCTTTCTTTCTGATCTTTTTTTTTTCTTCTCAATGCAGTTCATTCAGGAACCTTGAACAATCTTCTGACCCTGGGGAAATCTAGCCCACAGCTTAAAATAGCCTCTGGGTAGCCAAACCCCAGCGTGCCTCATGGGCAATGCAGATAGGTCCACATATATGGAAGCAAGCCAGATCCTCAGCCTTAGCCAAATATGGAGTTGTTTGTGGCAGAGAGCACTCACCATCGGGAAGGTGGAAGGCGGGAACCAGCTCCATCTTTAAGGCACGGCATTACGCAGCTCTCTACAGTTCCCCCTTGTTGTTTTAGACGCATCAGGCAAGAGTAGAGGTCTGATCTCTGATATTAGAAATAAATTGGGACTTTGTACCAATATTCATTTAGGTGTCATCCACCCAAAGAGCATCAGACCCGTCTGATACCTTTTTCTCAGAGGGGAGACCTGGGGCATCAACCCACATGCAATCAGACATGCTCTTCTCCGGGTCCAAGGCGGCTGACCCTGAGTGCAGTGCTTAGCCTCGCATCCTGAGCGTAACATTTTGGCTTTTTATGGTAGCCAACCATGCTTGGGGAGACTGTCCTGCTTCAATGTCTGTAAAGGCCTGAATGATCATGGCTGCATTACGCTGTTGTGAGACTCTAATCTTGCATATATACCACAGGCAAACCAAGGAGACCAACACCAGAGGCCTGCTAATGCTCCCATGCCCGCCCATTCCTTCAGATGATTCATGGCTGCAGCAATCCATGATGATAATCCTGTGGCTAGTCCTGCGTCTACTCTGGTAGAATTTGCCGTAACAATGGCTACTCTCAGCTGCTCTATCATAGTATCGAATTCTTCAGTCCAATTACCTAAAATATAGCTAGACAATTGTTTAGACAGATTTGCAGAATGGGAAAAATTCTCATATTGTATGCTAGTGACACAAAGTCCAGCATACTTCCATTGACAGCCAAGTTGAGAGATTTTCCATATGGTATCAATTTGCTCCTGCACGAGGTCAATCCTCTGATTGAACACCATCAAGTCTCCTTTTAGTTGAGCATTAATTCCTTTTTGTACATCTAAAGCATGAGCTACATTGGCTAAAAGATTATTTAGGGTCTGAGCAGTCTACATAGTATGACTCATGGCTAATGCCGTGGTGGTAGCTCCACCAGCCGCCAATGAGATGGCAGTAACAATGGCCCGCTGTAATTCCAAGATCCCTTTTCTACGCTGGAGATCAAACTCAGGTCACAGCAAAGCACTCTACAGTGAGTGCCCTGACCCTCTGAGCATCTCACCAGCCCAACCCTGTGTGTGTGTTTCCTAATTGGCTCTTAGGTGTTGACAACAGAAGCCACACACTAGAAGGACATTTTATTGTAGGAGCTGGTTGTTTAGTGCATAATCATCATGGCAAGAAGCATGGTGGCATGCAAGCAGGCATGAGGCTGGAGAAGGAGCTGAGAGTTCTACATCTTAATCCACACTCAGCAGAAGGACTGTTTTCTGCAGGCAGCCAGGAGGAGGCTCTGATTCCACACTGGGTGGAGCTTCAGCATAGGAGACCTTAAACCCACTGACACAGTGACAGACTTATTCAAACAAGGCCACACCTCCTCCAACAGGGCCAGACCTCCTAAAGTGCCATTCCCTGTGAGCCAAGCATTCAACCACGAGTCTGTGGGAGCCATTCCTATTCAAACCACCACAGAAGGGACTCGGGGAGCAGGGTACAATCAATTTGCTGGTGTGGGGCCTTTTAATGGACCTATGGCAAAACCTGGGTGTGCCGGCTAGTTTTATGTCAACTTGATGCAAGCTAAATTCATCTGAGAGGAGGAACCCTCAATTGAGAATATGCCTGCACTAAGACTGAGCTGTAGGTAAACCTGTAGGACATTTTCTTCCTGATTGTTGTGACAGGGCCCAGCCCATTGTGGTTGGTGCCACCCCTGGGCTAGTGGTCCTGCGTGCTCTAAGAAAGCAGGATGAGCAATCTGGAAGGAGAAGCTAGCAAGCTATATTCCTTCATGACCTCTACATCGGCCCCTGCCTCCTACCATGACTTCCTGCAATGATGAACAGTGATGTGGAAGCATAAGGCAAATCAATCTCTTCTTCTCCAAGTCACTTTTGTCATGGTGTTTCCTCACAGCATAGTAACACTGAGGCACAGGAGTTAGCAATGGGGGTAGTGGGTTGGAGGGTGGGAGGTGAAGGGTTAAGAGGGGGCTGGGAATAGGGATTGCTGGTAAATTCAGTTGGCCCAAATCAGGTTCCCACTATCAGTCACTTAGTCACATACAGCCTTTAGGCAGAGGGGGTTCTTTAGGGGATGACAAAGAAACAGGACTCTCTTCTGGCATCCTGGCCTTCAGCAAAGAGAATCTGAGGACTGCTGCTTTGGGGTCCCTGCCCTACCTGAGCATTTTCTCTCTCCTGTTCCCCTGGTGAGTGTGATACCAGCAAGGGCCCTCCCTAGAGTCTGACCTCCCTGGGTCTCCTGGGTGGTGATGTCAGCTGCTGCTATGCCTGGTCCCTGAGTCTCCAGCCACACTGACATCAGCCCTGTTGTCTTGGGCTCTATGGTTGCCTGAGACATTTTTCCATGATTTAAATCCATATTTGAGAGTCCATTTCTCCCTCAAAATCTCGTCCCATGTGGGGCAACTTTTCTCTGTCTCACCCTGACATCTGTCCCTAAATTATAAGCTCCACTCAGTACTTTGCTCCACTAAAAACTGCCTGGAATCTCTGACATGGGAGTCTAAACTGGGAAACACTGGGGATTAAAAACGACAACAATAGGTTCCTGGCGATCTTTGTGAGACTGTAAGAGGGTAATTTTGAGCAGGAAGAAAATAGGACACATTGTTAACGTTTCCAATATCTGACCTTGGCAAGGCTGTCCCTGTTTAGTGCTGGAGGTTCAAAGTGCTTTCTGAGATTATGAATTATTTCTCTGCCCTAATTACTGCTGCATTTCCTAGGATCTGTAGAGATGTGTCTTTTGGTATGCTTATCAGCTGGGGCTGGCAGTCCCATGTAGCTTCAGGATGGGGCTGCTCAAGGTAAATCAGTTAGGACTTTCAGCCAATCCCAGGGGAGCAGGCAAAGGTCTAAAGACAGATCTTTAGCAAACAATGTAATAAAGCCTCCATAAAACCCAACAGGACAGGTTATTATGGGAGCAGCCAGGTACTGAACACACAGTAATTCCTGGTTAAGTTCTATGTCTGCAGCTACAGAGGGGATTAGACACACTCCTTCACAGCTTCTTCCACCCCTGGTGTAAGGCAACCAGAGTGATAAACTTATAACCTGGGTTGTAACTTCACTAAGCAGCTGAACTCCTACTGTGTGGCAACCCGGAGGTGGAGCAGTACAGCAAGATCAGCTGCCTGCCAATCAGGCACAGAGCAACCCTAGCTATACCTTGATATATCTTGAACCATCCCTAAATGGCTTCGATCAAAGATTCCTCCCTGTGAAAGCTGGCTGTCGTGTGCCAGCCTCTCCCACTGCAAATGACAAGGGCGACCACAAGGTATTGCATCTGAAATCTGTCCTAATGCTTCTCTATTAAGCCTGCAAAGAATCTTTATTATTTAAAAACAGTTAGTGACCAGTTGCTGGGAGGCCCCAAAACTTGTTTTGAAACATCCAGTGCTAAGGAACTGGAGAGCTGGCTCAGCAGTTAAGTGCACTCACAGCTTTTGCAGAGGACCCAGGTGCCCTTCTCAGAATCCATATGATGGCTCAAAACCATCTGTTCCTCCAGTTTCAGAGAATCTAGCACTTTCTCTGGCCTTCACAGGCACCGTGAATGCACATGGTACATATACATACAGACAGACCCCTCTATGATATGGCTAAGGGAAAAGTTTTTTTTTTTATTGTGCATAGGAGAAGAGAATATCCAGAGGCATCTGGAAGAGTCAAAAACACAGAGAAAGTAGTAGATTGAACATGGCCAGCAGAATGGACCTTTCAGGGATAGAAACAGGAGCAGAGAGAAAAAAAAAAAGAGGGGAGAGGGGAGAGACAGAAAGGAAGACAGAGACAGAGGCAGACAGGCAGACAGAAAGACAGAAAGTAGCCAAAGTAGCAGGGTTATAAGGAGGATGAGTGGTGGAGGGGAGGGAAGCCTGTGAGCTGAAAGGAGTTTAGGGGGGGGAGGAGAGAAAAAACTAGGGAATACATGGACTTTGAAATGTGTAACAGGTACTGTTAGGCCCAGCAAGAGCCTAAATATAAGAAGGTATGAAGAGAACTCAGGAAACTAATCACCCATCATGCAAAAAATGCAAGAGACTCTACTTGTCCATTGTACAATGGGGTCACCCCTGCTGGTCAGCTAGGAGTGGCACCAGGAGACAAAGACCTTGGGTTTTTAAAAGACACAAGGCAGGAATCTCCTGGGGTTGCCTTCTTGGCCATTTAGGGTTGGAGGAAATGTTTAACTTTTAAAATAATGGGTCAGTTCTGGTCACAGTTAGGTCCAGTCAGCCCTGTCGTAAATATCTGATCATCAAGTCAGTTTGGAATTTCCTGCCATCCACAATTAAATGTGGGAGGGTGATTAACTCATCCCATGTCTGTTCTGAGGAGTGGGGGTTACAGGCTTTGGATCAAAGGTCAGGAGAAGGATTGGGGCCATTTGGCCCAGTTTCCAAACAAAGCCCATCTCACCGGCACCAGCCGGTGATTTTTTTCTCCATTTAGTAGAGATCTCTGCTTGTTCTCGTCCTTATCTCTGCCCTCACAGATGGCTAATGTCAGGAACTTTTACATTCCTCGGTTCTCTAGAGAAGCACTAAGAGGCTTTAATTAACATGAGCCTAAAACTTGCAAATATAAGTTATAAGGCAATTAAAAGAAATATAGGTTACAAAGTTAGTCTGATTCTTTCAGTACTTGTGATGCTGAAGGACCCTGAAGATGGATGTGCACTTTGCTGTGCTAATAGGCACTGCAGAGAGCCATTTGTCGCTTGTGGAATTTAGGGAAAGAGAGTTTCCTTTGGAGCTGACAACTTACACATACAAGTAAGATAATGAACTCCCAGTGCTAGTCCCTATCACTCATGCACAAGCAGACAAAGGGTTTAGCAGTGTCAGAAATTGCCAGAGCTAAGTTGCACAGATATGCCTGTTCTAGGATGCCCATGGATGTGTCAATTTCCAGGATTCTCTCAACCCTCTGGTTCCTTCAAGGCCTTGTACAGGAATATAGATTTAGCTATCATGTTTTGCGGGGAATCCAGATTCTAGAAGATCCTCCATGGCCAAGAACTCCCTCAGCTGTTTTATGGCTGGGGTTCCCAATGATAAGGAGCCACTCCTGAAGTGACTAGAAAGGCTCCTTTTGCTTGGAGTTAGCATTAAGTCATAGGAATTGGAGATGTGGGCCTTAGATTGGGAAACATTACATTCAAGTGAGGCTAGCTTTTAAAGAGTTATATTGTGCAGGGTTTTTTTTTTTTTTTTTTTAATCTTGAAAAACTGAATTCAATTCCTCTCTTAGCCATGTGAGAAAACACAACATAGAGACATACTCGATGGAGAAAGCAGCCTTCATGCCACCCAGAATCTGCTGGTGTCTGAACCTTGACTTGGCAACCTCCAGCAGCACAAATAATCAACTTCTATTTCTTGTATATCTTATCAAAACAGGTGTTTTTAAAGGTCAGGAAGAAAACAGAATACCTGGCTATGGCTCCATCACCCACAGCTGAGAAGGATGATTTGCTGTGTGGACAATTCAGGTGGCATTTGGCTTTGTTTTGTTTTTTTTTTTTTTCAGACAGGGTTCCTCTGCAGTGTCGGAGTGTGCCTCTGGCAGCTGCTTTGGTATTTAAATCTCAGCAGAGAGACTGCTTTTACCGGACTCTCTCTAATGGCAGGGAAGAATTTGTAAGTCCATCTCCTTTTTTTGTGACAGTAAGTGGAATAGCTTGTGAGGATCACACCTCTTTCTCAGGCTTCTTGTGGAAATTAAACCATTGTTCTGAGATGTCTACTCTGGCTTAGAAACTCTACAATAAAAAGACAGGCTGACAGTTACTGCTAAGGGGCTGACAGTGGCTGCTAGGGCCACTAGTGCTGCAGCAAGGAGAGTTGATGCTAGAGGCTAGAGGCTTTTTGCTGTGGCTGTTGAGTCTGGACCTTCTTAAAAAAGCCTCCTGTGTGCTGTGTGTTATTTTATTAATTTTAATCTTCACTCCCGACTCAAGAACCGTTTGACTCTGCTGGCTGGCTCTGGCACTGCAGGGCCCTGGATGTCCTGAATGTCACTCTGTAGACCATGCTGGCCTCAAACTCACATATCCACCAGCCTCTGCCTCCCACATGCTGGATATAAAAGCACGCCATCACAGCCCAACAACATTTTTTTTCTGCTCATTTTCAATATATTAACTCACTGTCTTCTGGGACACTGAGAATGATTTTATGCATGAGAGTGCAGGTGCCCATTGAAGAGGCATATATTTGAGTTTGATTATTTGGCTCCTAGTTACTCTTTAGGAAGGATTAGGAAGTGTAGCCTTGTTGAAAAATGTGTGTCACTGGGGATGGGCCTTGAGGTTTCAAAAGTGCAAGGCCCAGTCTCTCTCTCTATCACTCTCTTTCTGTGTGTCTTTGTCTCTCTCTCTGTCTCTACCTCTGTCCCTCTCTCTGTCTCTGTCTCTGTCTCTCTCTGACTACAAATGGAGGTGTAGAGGCTTAGCTACTGCTCCAGTGCCATGCCTGCCATGCCTGCCTAACTGTCTCCTGCCAGGCTTCCTACTGTGATGGTCCTGGACTAGCACTTCAAATAAAATTCTTCTTTTATAAAGAGCTGTGGTCATAGTGTATCTTCACAACAATAGAAAAAGAAACTAAGACAATGGGTGTCTCAGCAGCCCCAATCTGGTGCTGGAGTCCCAGGGAGGGTCCCAGGGAACTGCCAATTTTCAGTGCACATTGGAATCCAGAAGCAGCTTCTGACACCAGATAATGGAGGGCATGAAAACTTGAACTTGCCAGTGAGAGTTACAACAAGCAGACAGAAAAGCAAAAGTTTCCTTCTTCTGTGTCTTTTTTGGACTACCTTTGGAAGGTTTGACTCATTTAGGGTGGGTCTTCTGCTTCAAAATAGCCAGACTTAGGATGAGTCTCCATTTCAAATAATTCAACCAAGGAAAATCCTTCTCATGTGCACCAGCTGCCTGGGTTTCAGTTAATCATATATTTAAAAAATATTTCTTTATTCAATTTACAGCCTGATGACAGCACTCTTCCCTACTGTTTTCCTTAATCTTTTCACATTTGGGGAAAGGCAGTGGGTACCAGAACCTTCATGGTCCAGCAACAAAGCCCTTCAGGTTCCTTTCTGTTTTGCCAAGGTGTTGGTGATGAGGAGGGACTATCATCTGTGACTTCCAAAAATCTAACATCTGATTACAGAACTGGCAAATTACGCTTTGGTGCCCATTGCTGATTGGTGTACCTGTGTCTCCCTTTCATTGTGTGATGGTTTAGTTAACTAGACTTGCTAGCCAGTGCTTAAGTGAGTGATGTGTAGACATGTGCTGTGAACATCTTCTTGACCTCTTGTAAACTTCCACCCAGTTTCTCTGGTGTATGTGCTGTAGCTTGGATGGGTGCTGTGAGGTCCATTTAATGCATAAAACTGATGACTTTTGGTGGGAAGTGACAGCAGCCTAGCTTCAGGAGCATGGAAATGGCTGATCAGCCCTCCATCCTCAAGCACTTATTATAATAGTGTCACATGCACTTGTGACTATGCCCCATGTCTAAAAGCAACCATTAACTTATGAAGCATTGGGAACCCAGGTCATGCAGAAAATAAAAGCAGTCCTTTCTCATCTTCTCTTTGCTATTGCCTTTTTTTTTTGGTGAGGGAGGGTCTCCTGTAGCACAGGCTGGCCTCAGCATCCCTGTGTGGCCAAAGAGGACTTGAACTGAACCTCCTGCCTCCACTTTTCTAGCTTTTCTAACTGCCACGTGCTCACTTTTATGAGATTTTTCTGACTTTCATTATGACCTCCTGGCTAAGGTCCATCAGCTGACCCTTGAAGGACTCTCAGTCAGGGCACAGCTAGTTGTATCATGTCCAGATGGAATATGTGTGTTTGTGTCCTCCTTAAGGTCTGGGTGTCAAAAGTCGCACAAAGAATCAAGTGTTTGAACATTGTTCCAAACAGGTGGCACCACGTGGGAGAAACTGTGGACCTTGGACAGTGGGACTAGCAGGAAGAGGTGGGGTCCGTGGTCATCAATGGGGATAGACATTTGAGTGTAACCAGCTTCCTCAGGCCCCTAGTGCCCCAATGCCCAAGACCAGCTTTCCTGTCTCTGAGGACAGAATGTGAGGGAACCCAGGGGGATGTGCCTAGTGATCATTGGTCCATTCCTTGCTCTGACATCACAAGTAGCCATTGTGACACCTATCCACTTAAGGCTCTGGCTGAGCCTGGCCTCCTGTCTTACAGAGCAGAAGCTCTTGTTAGTTGGAGAGCAACTGGACATCTGCGCTTGTGACAGAGTATACTCGGACTTTTAGAAGCTGTTTTGACCACCATATAGTAAGTTCCTTCTGTTTTCTAATAAACATAAACTCTCCTTCTATTCCCTCCCTCACATGCTCACACCATTCTCTACTCCTCCTGTCTTACAGAGCAGAAGCTCTTGCTGTTGGAGAGAGACTGGACTTCTGAGCTCATGGCAGATTATACTTGAACTTTTAGAAGCTTTTGGACCATTATATGGTAAGTTTAATAAACATAAACTCTCCTCCTATTCCCTCCCTCACACGTTCTCACACCATTCCCTACTCCCATTCTCCTCAGAAAAAGGGAGGTCCCCCGTGGGTACCAGCCCACCCTGGCACATCAAGTTGCCAAAGGACTGTGTGCATCCTCTCCCACTGACACTAGACAAGGCAGACCAGCTAGGGGGAAAGGGATCCAAAGGCAGGCAGCAGAGTCAGAGACAGCCCTTGCTTCAATTGTTAAGGCACCAACATGAAGGATAGTCACCTCTGCTATATGTGTGTAGGGGGCCAAGGTTCAGCCCATGCCTGCCCCTTTGGCTGGTGATTCAGCTTCTGTGAGCCCCATGGACCCAGGTTAGTTGATTCTGTAAGGCTTCTTGTGGTATCCTTGACCTTTCCAGCTCCCTCATTCCTTCCTCCTACTCTTCCACAAGGTTTCCCAAGCCCCATCTATTGTTTGGCTGTGGGTCTCTGCATTTGTTTCCATTCACTGCTGGATGAAGCCTCTCAGAAGACAGTTATGCTAGGCTCCAATCTGCAAGCAGAGCAGAGCATTATTAATAGTGTCAGGGGTTGCATCTCTCTCATAGGGTCGGTCTCAAGTTGGGTCGGTCATTGGTTGCCTATTCCCGCCATCTCTGCTCCATGTTTATTCCTGCACTTCCTGTAGGCAGGGCACATTTTGGGGTGAAGATTTTGTGGGTGGGTGACTTCCCTCCACTGACTCCCTTTCCTGGAAGTCCTGCCTGGCTATAGGAGGTAGGCACATCAGGCTCCATATCCCCCACTGCTAGGAGTCTCAGGTAGGGTCACCCCCATAGACTCCTGAGAGCCACCCTCTCAGTTAATTCCTAGTGTACTCATTTAGACAACAATGA
This sequence comes from Meriones psammophilus, assembly GCA_036365155.1. NCBI lineage: Eukaryota > Metazoa > Chordata > Mammalia > Rodentia > Muridae > Meriones > Meriones psammophilus. The sequence goes on along the minus strand of JAEOAE010002494.1, from coordinate 10,687 downwards.
TTAGCCACCACCCTAACATCAGCCCGAGGCCACTATCCATTTCTGGTTCACCTGAGTCTAATGAGAAAGGAATTGATGTCCTTGAGTGTGTATGTGCTGAGCTTTGTATGCAGAAAGCCAGTAGAGTGTTAGGTAGAAAGTGAAAAGGGAAGCATACTACCTTTCCCGTAATGGATGAATATCAGTGTCCACAGCCCACTGAAGGACAACTTGAGCCTGTTGCTTTAGATGGCAAATATACCACAAAGAGTCATGTGTTTGAACAGTAGGCCTGAGCAGGTGGCACTGTGTGGGGAAGTGGGGTCTTACAGGAGAAAGAGGGTCACTGGCAGCAGGGGGAAAACTGGGCAGAACTAGCTGGTTCAGGTCCCTACTGCTTCAGCTACCTTACTGCTTCCCTACTCCTGCTCCCATGCCTTCCCTGTCCTTGAGGGCAGAAACTGAGGGAATCAGCGTGGTTGGTGTCCAGGCATGGCTAGGTGGTTCCTTGCTCTGACATCACAAAGAGTCATTGAGAGGAAGGGTGGAACCTGGCCACATATAGGGGCTAGGTTTGGTCCCATAAAGTGTGGTAGCCGTTGGTTACTCCAACGGCTTGGATGGTTGGAGAGTTGGTGAATCGCTACTTTGGCCAGCTCCCTAGGACAACCAGACCTGTTGACCCTCAGCAGAGTGAGTTTCTCTCTGACGCTGTTGGTTTTGTGGCGTTGGCCTTTATTTATTCATTTATTGGCTTCAGGTATGATTGTGCTTACTGTTATATTCTTCTTCATCTATCTCATCTTCATCTTGATTTTATTTCTCTGTCACACTATTTATATTAACTGCACAACATGAGTGATCTCACTATGACATTTTCATACATGTATAAGAAGAACTTTGAATATATTCCCCTGATCACACTGCCTGCTGCCCACCCCTTCCAAATCCCTCACTGTTTCCCTTTTCTGTTCAGTACCTTACTTCCCAAGTACAGGCCAAGTGCCATGGACTCCTGTTCAGAGGACTGATGGACACACTGGATGGTCTCTTAAGGAAGAACACCAATGTGTCTCTGGGCTTTAGAACAAAGGCTCCTCCTAGCTTGTTATTTCAGGATCTTCCAGGCAGGTCAAGCGTCACGAGTCCACAAAGGGGCTAGAGATAAGAGTCATATCTCTATGAAGGGAGAGGAGCAAGTGGGGCATGGGCAAAGGCAGCAGAGATTGCTTAGAAACCAGTATGGCACTTTGGTGCTGCAAGGCCAGCACAGAAAGTTCTGTGTGCTTAAAAGTCAGTAAAAGTCTACTACCTGTCTTTTTCCTTTGAAGTCCTGAAGAGGATAAGCCCCAGATCTGTGGCTTGTGGGCCACAGGTTGGGGGTCAGCCTGGATGACATTTGGAAAGCCTCTCGAGGAAGCCAGGGCAGATGTCCAGGAGCCAGTGTGGTCACGGGACCCTTCTACATAGGACCCACCCCAGTGCAGATCTGTCCACGTAAAATCCCAGGCAGGAGGGGCTGGCTTTCCACTGGGTGTTCCTCAGAGGGGAAGGGCTGAGGTGTAGAGGTACCCTAAAGCTCTGTGTGGCACACTAATCCCTTGCCCTCTCCCCCAGCCTGCATAAACATCACAGATTGCCCTCTGGGTAGTGATTGTCCTTTACTCGCTGTTTCTTAGCAGGGAACATGATCTTTTCCACAAGGTGAGACTTCTCTCCCTAGTGATACAGTTTCCAGTCTGCCTGTCCCACCTGCCCCAAGATGGGTTTCCAGGTTGAGAATGAGGGCCTACAATCAGCCCGATGGGAATTCTTTAGAGGGCAGCCTCCTGCCATCCTTTTGCAAGAGCCCCACACCCACACCCATGCCAAAGCCATCACAGGTTGCATTGCTTGAGTCCTCAGACCCAACTCAGAACAAAGCCTGGAAAACTCACAGCCTTGGAGTGATTCCAAAGGCAGCTGTGCCCTCTCTTGACACCAGTTCTGCCCTAAGTACTCACCTCTTGTGTATCTATGCTTGCTCCTTCAAGGCGACCATTCACATTGGAGCCCACACTCACCACCACATGCCCCACTGTGAGGGTCTAACTAGAGGCTCTCTGTTGGAGGAGCAACCTGCTGTGTCCCTGCCTCATGGCAGCCTAAGCCTCTACCTCGTGTATCTGTCTTAGCTGGACAGTTCTTAAGGCTGCCTCCATTTCTCCAAGCCTCTGCACCTGCACAGTTAATCAGCCTTGCACAGCCTTTGGGGAGAGTTCTGGGAAGCCTTATCTTTCCATCCCAGTATCACATTGGGAAGACTTCATCTCTGTGTTCTTTCTCCCTACACTGTGTCAACAACTATCGCAGTGTGAGACACACAGAAGTCTGTGTGACTGACATGCACGGTCCATCCATCCTGGGGTCTCCCTGAATTTGAATGCAGGACAAGGGTCCTTGGCATTGTCATGCTACTGGGATAGCCTCAATCTTCAACAGCATGTCCACATAATGTACTCCCACATCCAAAACACTCTGAGCAACTCTGAGCCCATAGGATGGACATTTGATATGGCAGATGGATGTGTTTCATTTTGCAGAACTTGGAAAACAAAGGTATGTACACCATACCCTAGATGTATACCCAGGGTTTCAGTGGGCAACTGCTTCAAGTGCTGAAAAAGCTGATTGTTTATTATTGTCTAATATTTATTGGAAATAATAGAAATTTGGGGGATACCTTCACAAATTAAGACTGATAATGAACCTATTTATGTATCTAGGGTTAGGGTTAGGGTTAGGGGGTTAGGGTTAGGGTGAGGGTGAGGGTGAGGGAGGGTGGGGATTGGGGTTGGGGTTGGGGTTAGGGTTAGGGATAGGGATAGGGTTAGGGGTTAGGGTTAGGGGATAGGGTTAGGTTTGGGGATAGGATTAGGGTTAGGGGATAGGGTTAGGGTTAGAGGTTAGGGGTTAGGGTTAGGGTTAGGATTAGGGTTAGGGTTTAGGGTTCAGGGTTTGGGTTTAGGGTTTAGGGTTAGGGTGAGGGTTGGGTTAGGGTTGTTAGGGTTAGGGTTGTTAGGGTTAGGGTAGTTAGGGTTAGGGTTGTTAGGGTTAGGGTAGTTAGGGTTAGGGTTGTTAGGGTTAGGATTATGGTTTTAGGGTTAGTGTTTTAGGGTTTTAAGGTTAGTGTTTTAGGGTTAGGGTTTTAGGATTAGGGTTTTAGGGTTAGGTTTAGGGTTGGGGTTAGGGTTAGGGTTTTAGGGGGTCAGGGTTAGGGTCAGGGGGGTCAGGGTCAGGGGCTTAGGGTGAGGAAATTAGGGTGAGGGGTGAGGGTGAGGGGGTGTAGGGGTGGCGTGAGGGGTGAGGGAGTGAGGATGAGGGGGTGAGGTGAAGGAGTGAGGGTGAGGGGATAAGGGTGAGGTGAGGGTGTGAGGGTAAGGGTGGTGAGGGTGAGGGGGTGAGGGTGAGGGTGAGGGGGGGAGGGTTAGGGTGAGGATGGTGAGGGTGGTGAGGTGTGAGGTGAGTGTGGTGAGGGGTGAAGGTGAGGTGAGGGTGAGAGGGTAAGGGTGAGGGGTGAGGGTGAGGGTGAGGGGTGGTGGTGAGGGTGATGGTGAGGGTTAGGATTAGGGTTGGGGTTGGTGTTGGGTTTTGGGTTAGGGTTAGGGTTGTTAGGGTTAGGGTTAGGGTTAGGGTTAGGGTTAGGGTTTTATGTGCCCTGGAGTCATCATTCATTGAAGCGGATTTTTATGTGCCCTGGAGTCATTTTGTTGGAAGTGGGTTTTTATGTGCTCTGGAGTCCTTTCGTTGGAAGCGGGTTTTTAGGTGTTTCTCAGTCAATTTCGTTGGAAGCTGATTTTTAGGTGTTTCTCAGTTTTTTTTTTTTGTTGTTGTTGTTGTTGTTTGTTTTATGTGCTCTGGAGTCATTTTCTTGTTTTTCAGTCATTTCGTTGGAGCGCGTTTTTATGTGCCAGGACAAGATCCTCCACCATCCAGATCCTTCACATTAAGACCACAGCACTGCATCCTGGGAGATCTTGCCCATTTCTCATATTGTCTAGGCTATTTAATATCAATCTGCTTATCTAATACATCAAAACTACTTATCACTTGGTTTGCTCCAAAGTGATATAAACTCTCCATATTAATTTCATTGTTCCTTTTTTCCAGTTGGCTGTGAGAGGGTGGAGGGGGGAGAGAGAGAGAGAGAGAGAGAGAGAGAGAGAGAGAGAGAGAGAGAGGAGAGAGAGGGATTTTCATAAACACAACATTCTTGTATTTATAGTCTAAGAAGTCAGGAGGGAGGCAGTAAGTAAGCCTGATAACTGAATTTTCAGTTTAGAATTCCTTGCTCTCCACAGGGCTTTAGCTGCTCAGGCTAGTCCTGGAGCCTCGATTTTGCTCACACTTGTACACAGTTCCAGGAAGGGTTGTTGCCAAAGTCATCATGTGATTTCCTGACCCTCCACTGGGACAAGGGGGAACAGATATCACTTTGTGATTTTATTATAAGGAGGCTGGGTTAATATTTCTAGGTGAAACAAGCTACTATACCAAGTTCAAACATCTGAAGAGGGAGGTTAAGAAACCCTGAGTGTGGGCTGTAAGGATTATTCTGTCCTGGGGCTGTACAGACGTCATCTGAGGCAGGGAGCAGGAGAAGAAAGGACACATTGTGACCCATTTCCAACACCTCCTGTGTGTAGAGGCAGAGGGTCCTTGCCTGCAGAGGGACACGCGCAGAGGAAAAATAGGAGAGTTACAACATGGCACTTACATAAACAACACCAAACCGGCATAAAACATTTAACAAAATTACACAACTTCAATCTTGGAATTTTTATACAACATAAATATTAGGGTTCAGCCCATTTAATAATGCTATATAAAATCAAGATTTAAGGCAGTAATGTTCCACATAAATTCTGAAAACAACATTTATGCTTCTTATAAAAGCAGAAAATGATTGCATTCTGTGGGCTTTTCAAAATGATGAATATAATTACATGAAGCAACAAATATGGATTGAATTAAAAATCCACTCGTTTCAATTTAAGTTGGTTAAGGGGGGAAAATGTAGTTTCTGGCCAAGGACTGAGAAAAATTTACAAGTATAAGAAAAAAAATGTTGTATGCACTGTTATACAGTTAGGCAGCCTTCTCCCAACATGTATATGTAGCCCGAGTCACCAATGAAATACAAGCTGTGTCAAACTTGCTAAGTCCAAGAAACCCTTTAATAGTACCTACTGTCAAAAGGAGAGCTGCTGTGTTCTTATATTTTTTTCTCCTTGTGAGCCGAGTGCCACCCCCAGAATAATCCAGTGGCTCCCATAGCATCTTCAGCATCTCTTGCAATTTAGTCTGCATGAGGGTTTCACTGTCTGTGAAGTATGGACTTAAAATCAGCAGCAGCCTAATAGACAGACACTTTTGGAGTTGCTGGCTTACACCCCTGCCTTCGTGTGGCCGGCTGTAACTCTTCCTCTTATGAAAAGAGAACAGTGCTGTGACTATCTTATGCTCTGTGTTCATGTTGTGATGGGAGCGACAGGAATGGTGATCAAACGCAAACCAAACCAAACCAAATGATAGACAACCCCATCCCTGAGTTCAGTGTGTTGTTAGGTTGTATTAAACCACTAGACAGAGCCTAAAACAGTTTTACTCTTCCCATGCCAACAGTTTCCCTTGATGTTCTGACTTATAGAGGACAGGTCTGCATATTTTCATTTAAATAATGATTTTACTAATAACAGACATGAAATCAGTTGACCATTGTTTTAAACCCCATGATTATTCTTTTGCTCTTAAATAATTGGTGTATCTAACTATACTGCTGTTTGGTTATGCATGCATGTATGTACACATTCTCATATCTCATGCTGTCCTGAAACTGAATCTTGGCATTTTTCAGGGTAGGCTAGAGGGTCTTCCCTTGCTTGGTCAGAGTACCCTACAGTGGGGGTCTGGAGACTTTGGAAGAGATTGATATGAAGGAACAAGGGGAAAAGTGCCTGAGCACAGCCTGGGTCGAACTGTAGGCATTAAATCCAAAACATGCATGTACAGGCAGAGTGGTACTTAAATAAAGGACAATAAACATACATAGATATATATGCCTTTTGAGTAAGTTTTATGATACGACTCAGTTTCCATGAACCATAAAAAGTAGAAAAAATGGTAGAGCCCAGTACCTGGTGTGGAGGTATATTGATGTGCTTCAGGAGAGCCTTCACTGCCATCTGGAGCTCATAGAAGAACAATTGCATCGGGCAGTCAACATTATGATCCACACTTTCAATAGATTTGGAGCCAGAAAGCTTTTGGATCCACTCCCACTCCTCTGTATGTTGAGTCAATTTAAAATTAGAAATATAAGAAAAGTCCAGAATCCAGCTCAGAACTTTCTTGGTGCGTATGTCCAGAACCTGAACAGTCACTTCTCGGTGGTTAAAAAAAAAATCACTATTTATGGAACTTGAACTTTTTGCTATCTAGATGGAGTTCAAACGGGCTGTTTCTGAGTTCAGCTTAGCTCACCTATTGAAGCCCCTGTCCCTCTGAACAATAGGCCTGCAGGCTTGTGTGGATCAGCTTTGAGACTGAAAGCTGTCAGGTGTTCGTAGTCACTTCCTGACTGTCCTTATTTTCCTACCTCTGCGGCTCTCTGCTAGTTCTAAGAGCCCACGTTTTACCACAGGGGCATCTACTGGTTAATTCTACAGTTGACTAACCACACGACTCCAATCCAACTCAGGCAACAAACCACATGGCACATTTCAGCCCTGGCCTGTTGTAATCATGGGAACTATTTTGGTTTCCTTCCCTTTCCAAAAGCTTGAGGAGAATCACAAACAGGAACACCAGACAATTCCAATAAAAGGAACCAGGGGACACACATCACTTGCTTCCTTCCTTCTCCCAAATCCAGTCATCTGTGTCTTCATTCTGCATGCTCTATAGTTCTTCCTAATGAACTTTTCCAAATGTCAAGCAGAAGGGAAGGGGAAAGAATAGAGGTGGGAGGAAAGAACATCTGGCTGGTCCCCCAAAAGCCACTCTTCAAAAGGGGCATGAAAAGATCAAGGTAAATGCCTCTTGGGCAACATTGTTTCCACAGGTAATTTGCACAATTTTCTAAACACGCTCAGTTGGCTCAGTTTCTCCCTGTAGCTCCACAGGGAGCAGTAATGGGCTCTCAAGAGCAGGCTAGCGAGCAAAGGAAAGCCGTCCTCTTTATGGTGGAAGGTTCTCACCAAAGGTCCATCACAGCCTGGGCTCCAGTCTCTGGGTCAGAAAACCAAATTGACTACGCTGGAGGAGGTTCATTAAAAAAAAAAAAAAAAAAAAAGAGAAACAAGCAAGTCAATCAACCACCCCCCACCACTCTCTCACTGCCTTCTTAGAAAAGTTTCTGTTTTTAAGAGATCTGCTTCATTTCAAGTCTCATACTGGACAAGACTATGGAAAAATCTATCATTTGTTCCAATAAGAAAGCGAGCGAGAGAGAGAGAAAATTCAAACTTAATTCTTATTGCAATTTGGGCATACTTTTAGCTTCACAAATAATGGAAATCCTTGAGAGCCTACTTGGGAATGGTTTTCCTTTTCTCATCACTGATACACAACTAGACGAGAGGCTTAAGATTAGCCTAATATATGCTAAAACGAGGTCTGGAACCAAATTAGAAAATCACCAGTAAGAGCCTCACTGTCGCTAACTAGTCAGTGTGGGCTCTGAAGATGGCGGGATGGATGGACCCTGCGGAAGGAAGGCTGGGCACAGTCTTTGTACTAGTGAATCTTGGGACCTCGGAAAGGGAGAATCTGTCGATATAATTACTAAAGGATGGTGACTAAGACTCTACGACGCAAATCCAGACATGGGTGAAAATGACCATTGTCGAGTCAACTCACAAACAAGCCTTGCAGTCTTCTGGAAAAGACTCTGAAGCTACCAAATGTTGATGGTGGAAATGACCACCAGAGGGCAGACTTAAGGCCCTGGTGCAATTGATGAGTGAAGGAGGGAAGTGGGTGGTCAGGGAGTACTCAGGGACTACCACATCTCTCCCACCTCAACTGTCTTTTTCATTGTCCCTGGCAGTACTCATGCAACCCTGTGAGGTGCTGTAGTTACTGAAGTCTAGCCACAGTAGACACCAAATTTCAAAGGGCCAAATTTTGTTTTTGTTAAGCAAGTATTGACTTGTAAAGAACTTAAGAGTCAAGTTTGCATTCTTTGATGCCTAAGGCAATCTGGAGACCTTTTCCTTTTCTTATGTGTTCCTCCTTTTTCTTTATTTTCATGCTGAACACAGTTCAGTTCATTACAGTAGATGAATGAGAGCCCTGCTGTTAGGGTCAGTTAGAAAGTTGAGCCAGATTACCAAGACAAGGCAACCGTCCCAAAACTAACAAAGTAATTCACCAAATGCCAAACCATAGAGGAAATTTCTGAGTGTTTGGGCCTTGATACTTCTGTTCTTCCCTAGAGAACTGTCAGACATGGAGGAAACATATAAAGCCCTAAAGGCAGAGAGAGTGAGAGAGTTAGGAGTGGGTAGAATGAAATGGGTGGGGCTCCTTTAGATCAGGTAGAAGCATTAGCATCACCAGATACCATCCTTCTCAGCGATATTAGAAACAAAGATCAAGAAGGGCATAACTGTTCTCAATGCAGAGGAAAGATACTGGGAACAGCAGTATGCGAAGACAAGTCTTTGTTCGTAAACAGGTGGAGCATCCCTGGTTGCACCCTGAGTGGGGCAAGAAGGGACAGTGAAGGTGCAACACCTCCTTTTAGTGCTTTTGCTCTTCCCAGTTGACCGTATCTTAGGTGCCAGGACTCCATCTTGCTGTGCGGAGCATCTCTCCAGGGACACTACACTGGTAGATAGAGAGCACTTGACTGTGAGCACACGAGACCAAAGAAAGTCCCAACTCTGGACCACTTACTTGGAGATGTTGCTGTTCTCGCAGATCTTCACGTGGCAGAGAATGTTGGGTAACTTTTGGGTTACAAGCACTTTGATCTGATCCACAGAACTCTGCATAGCTTTAGGTATCCTAGATCCAGCCCAGGAGAGAGGTGCTGATGACTCCTCTTGTGGTAGGAGAGGAGGTCCTGCAAGGCAGAGTGAGAAAACGGGAAAGCGTACAGTCATCCTGCAGGGCTCTCAAAACCTGTTCTTCAAGGTGAGCCTGCTGTGAATGACCGATGTAAGAACCCTCCAGCACCACTGCGAGTAGAGGAAAGTTGTTGAGGTTACTGCCTGTCTCAGGTGCAGGAAAATGACTTCTCCGAGTCAGGTAATCAGTCTTTAATATATATTTTAAATGTTCGCTTTTCTCAGATTTCTGTGCCAAGGATAAGTTTGTGGGTTATGATAGGGAATAGGCTGCTGCTGGGGAGGCAGATAATAAAGAAGGATAGAGTTCACAGTATCTGTCCTTAAGGAGGGGGCTTATAGTTTAGCTGTGGAAAAATAAACATATGTCTGTATAAATGCTGACAAAATACATTATTTTTAACATTAGGATAATTAAGGTAGAAAAGTTCACTTTAAAGAAATGATTTAAAAGAGAATACAAGTAGTAAGCAGTGAAAAAAGTATCACTCTTTATTTCAAAAATTAAAAAAAAACAGCACTAAGTGGTTCATTTAATTTTTAAAAACCATTAATAGTTATGTTGCATTTGTAATTACACAATAATGCTAAGAGTGAAGAAAGAATGAGCTGACCATTGGTTCATTTGGATTAGCATTTTAGACCCCATTGTATGGTAGCTCATGATACTTTTCATATTTGACTTAGAAAACAAGTTTACAAAGGTATTCAAAGTCTTCCCATCATTTTCCTGAGACCTTTAAAATGTTGATATACAAGTAATGTCCTTATGAAGAGCTGGTTCATTTTATGTTCTTCACCCATTCACTGTTTTATCATGCCTGGATTCTCAATGGTCAATGACTGCATTGACCATGACTTTGATTGAGTCTCCTTATTAATAAGCTTCAAAAACTTTTCTTCTTCTTCTTTTTTTTTTTTTTAAGGTCAAAACACGACATGATTTTATGTTGAATTTGTATTATGCTGTCATGTGAAAATGTCCCACAAGGTGAATGGAGCTGTTAATATGCTAGGGTATGCCAAGTTAAGGGCAGTGATATGGCTGGATGGGATTTTGGTTGCTGTAATCAGTTCTCAGTGGCTTTTGTGGGTTCTGACTTTTACCTCTCTGCGTAGCTGCAGAAACTCAGATGACAGACAACTAATATTCTCCCCTGCCCACTCCTTGTGTGGGTAGACTCATCTACTACCTAAGCCTTTGGACAGCAGGGTTTGGGGGAAAAAGTGAAAAGTGATGAGTGGGTTAACTGATTAGAGGGGAAGTTTTCTGTAGACTGCATTTAACCTGGCTTTCAGAAAGCATGGAGTAGGTAAGAGGATATTCAAAATGCACCACCACAAAAACATAGTAAGTAAATGAGATGATAGAAATGCTAATCAGCCCGATTTAATTATTTCACATTGCATGCACATGTGAAAGCATCACTCTGTACTCAGTTAATGGTTATAATTATGGCTTTTCAATTAAAAACAATGTTAAGAAAGACAAATTAAATTTTTAGAAGAGTAAAATCAAAGGAACCAACTTTTAGCACTAAATGTGAAGAGGACAAGAATTAAAATGGAAACAGACACCTGAACCTGTACATAAA
>JAEOAE010000749.1:0-63976 GCA_036365155.1 Meriones psammophilus | reverse complement strand
CAAAGATTCTATTTTTCTTTGCTTTCTTTATATCTTCTTTCTTTTTTTTGAGGGAGGGTTGGTACCCAGACTGGACTCAAATTTTTGATGTCAAGTTTTGCTTTTCTAAATAATTTTTATTTTATTAATCATTTTTATTTTTTCACAATTTATTCATTGTATACCCCTTTTAAAGGCCACTCCCTCAACTCCTACTGGTCCCACACTCCTTCCCTCTTTCCCCCAAACCCTTTCCCCTAATCCTCTCAAAGGGGGAGTTCCCCTCCTCTCCCATCCATCCACATATTATCCAAACACTACTCAGCTATTAAAATCAGGGAAATAAAATTTCTGCTCTTATTACTTCTACATAGGCCACTGTGCTCACCTCAGAAGATTTCATACTATGAAGCTTGCCTGCAAGCTTACTGTGAAATAAACAATAGGTATAACTCATTTTAGAGAGTCCCACCCCCAAGACACTGATTTAACATCTCACATCAAGAAACATGTGAAATTTGAAATGATATGAAGTGTGAAACATTTTTTTCACAAGCTTTTCAGAGAACATGGTTCTCTTGCTGCCTGGAGGCTGTTTCCCACCAGCCCAGGAAGGAAGGAGGCCCAGAAGATGAGGTATAAAGCTTGGAAGACACCCAAGCATAACAGTGATCAGAACACTCGGGGAAACACCTCAGAAAGTAAGTTCAACTTTAATTCTAGAAAACAGAGGGTATGTACCCCTTGGGGAGTGACTGGGATGCTCTAAGGATAGGTGTAGATAATTTTTTAAAACAGGGCACTTCAAGGATGCTTGATTTGCATTAAACAGCACATTCCTATCATGTGAAAAAGAACATGGAACCTGATTATCCTATATTTGAAGGGAGGGGAGTTATCAGGGATCTGTGTCAAAGGCCATGTATGAATTTTGGTTGGTGGCATCTATGTCTAAAGTCACTCTCCAGATGAAGTCAGGCAGAGAAAACTCACCCTTGCCATGGTTATACAACCAGGCCAGCAGCAGGGTCATACATAGAAGAAAAAGCCTCCTCCCTCACATCTCAAAATTCAGTCTGGGTTGTGATGGCTTTCAGTAGAACCCCTTGGAACAAAAGGTATGTGTGAACAAAGAAACTTCTACAGGCTACCACTGTTGTGTTACTCTCAGAGAACTTCCTGGCTGGTGTTAGTTCACCATTCCCTACATATTCATCCACTGGACTAAAAGTTTCTTGTGTAAACTGAGGCAATTGAAAACAGTAAATGTTGAGAAACAGGATTATCAATAAGTCTTCCCTAAACATCGTATTATATAATACTGTTGCATGAAATTGATATTCATCATTCATTGTATTCTTTTTAAAAACAAGTTTATTTCCTTTACATTCCAATCATAGTCCCCCTCCCTTCTCTTCCCCAGCACTACCCTCCATTCCTATTGCCCCTATTCCCTTTCCCCTTCAGAAAAGTGAGGTCATTTCCATTGAGCTAGTTTTTCAGTTCTGTTGGATCTCAGTGGACCAAAGAAAACAAAGGCCTTTCCACATTGCGTATAGTCACAGAATTCCTCTCCAGTAAGGATACTTTTATAATGATGATGACTCTAGATTTGTGCAAGGCCTCACCATTTTAACACATTCATAAGTTTTCTCTCCAGTATGAATCATTTCATGATGAAAATTATAGAAATATGGAATGGTTTCACCATGATAAAAGCAGTCGTAGGCTTTCTGTCCATTAGGATTTCTTTCATGAGTGTGAAGATGACTCTGAAGTGCAAAAGTTTATTCACATTGGTTGCTGTCATACAGCTTCTTTCCAGTATGTGTTCTTTTATGAATTAAAAGATATTATATGCAAACGCTTTGCCACATAGTTATATTCATATGGTTTCTCTCCGGAATAGGAGATGAATATTACATGCAAAGGCTTTATCACACTAATTACCCTCACCAGGCTTCTCTCCACTGTGTGTTTTTTTCTTGTTTTTGGATACTACTCTGATGTGCAAAGGCTTTATACTATTGGGTATATTCATAAGGTTTCTTTCTAATATGTGTTCTTTTATGGCTTATGAGATGACTTTTTTGTGCAAAGGCTTTACTGCAATGGTTACATTTATAAGGTTTCTCTCCAGTGTGTGTTCTTTTATGTCTTATGAGATTACTATTTTGTGCAAAGGCTTTACCACACTGGTTACATTCATAAGGTTTTTCTCCTCTGTGTGTTCTTTTATGGCTTAAGAGAGTACTGTTTTGTGCAAAGGCTTTACAACACTCGTCACATTCATAAGGTTTCTCTCCAGTGTGTGTTCTTTTATGCCGTATGAGAGTACTGTTTTGTGCAAAGGCTTTACCACACTGGTTACATTCGTAAGGTTTCTCTCCAGTGTGTGTTCTACTATGTCTTATGAGATGACTGTTTACTGCAAAGGGTTTACCACATTGATTGCATTTGTAAGGCTTCTCTCCAGTGTGTGTCCTTTTATGCCATATGAGATCAGTGAGATAGGGGAAGGCTTCACACAGAGTGCATTTAGAAGGTTTCTCTCCAGTATGACTGCTTTCATGCCTGCAAAGATAATTAGCACATGTGAAATATTTACCACAGGAATTGCATTACATTAATAAAGTTATTTATCTATATGAATTAATTTCATAATTTGGTCTAATTTTAAAGGAGAATCAAATATTAAAGTTTTATCACTTTATTTACATTAATGGTTTTTCCCTTCATTATGGGTATTTTTGAAGATCCCTCTGATGGTAAAACATTTGTTACGTGGTTTACTTTTATACCATCATTTTTCTATAAGAGGTTTTTGTTTTGTATATATGAAGAGTATTGTAAGAATTCAGAGCTTTATCACAGCAATCCCATTCACAGTTCTTTTTTTACTGTATCAATGATACTTCCTTTGCAAAGGGAGCCAGGACAAGCAAAAGAAGTTCCATTCCAAATTCCAAGTATTCACAGGTATTTTCAGCAGTATGAGTTTGCTGATGAATTTTCAGTGATGTTGCAAAACCAATTAATAGTAACCATTTATCACATTCAGAAAAATCTACTCAAACTGGGGACTACTAAAAAATCAATTGTTCATGGAGAAAAACAGGTACACTGCTTCTTCCAATATCCCAATGCTCATATGTCTTAGAAATATTGTGACATATGATATACCTATTTAAATTACAGGAATAATAAAAGATTCCCACATTGAATTAACACAGTTTGTTTTTTGTTCATCATAGACATGTCATACAGGGATTAAGTTTTCTCCACAACAATATTCTTGACTCTCAGAAGCTGCTTTTTTCACTAAACTTTACAATGTTACTTCATGAAAATGAGTAACACTGGTTGTACTGTGAAATATTTGCTTATTAGAAGGTTTTGGACACATACTGATCACCAATTCAATGTGAATACCTCTTACAATATCTGAGTAGATAGAATGTGACTAAACAGATTGGCAGTTCAACTCAGTAGCTGTTATGTCCATATGATTCAAATGGTATTTTCTGTTACAACATGATTTTATTTTCTTCTATCTTAGGAGAGTGACTTGTAAACACAATTCACAAATGTAACATTGAAGTACATAGAATTGTGAGATTTTAATGATCATCAGTACACTTAGAGCAGTGCTGTTTTTACAATGTTGCTTTTCTTTAAAATTTCCAGGACACAGCCAGGTGTGCTGGTACATGCCTTTAATCCCAAACCTCGTAAAGGCAGAACCAGGCAGATCTCTGTGATGTTGAGGTCAGGCTGGTCTAACAAGCAAGTCTAAGTCAAGCCACAGCTACACAGAATAAAAACTATTTAAAAAACAGAAAATAAAAAAAACAGCCAACAAACAAACAAACAAACATAAAACAAACTTCCAGGACAAATTAAAATTACTTAAGATTCATGTCTGTATCAGTGTGCACATAAAGTTACCTTTTATTACTTGTAGAACTTTGAATATGTTCTTCAATATTATGTTCATCCCAATTGTAGCCTAAAATATAGAATCATAAAATATATATATTATTATATATAAATATATATTATTGGAAATATTATTATTAAGGCAAAACTTAAATCACTATCTTCTGTGACTCTTAGAAACATGCTTGATTTATTTACCTCATTCATCCTCATTATCACTTAGAATTACAGAAGAGAATCAATAACAAATTAAGAGTTGTCTCCTATTTTAAAAGTGAAAGAAAATTTGCAGCCTTACCTATAGCAGTGAGGTTATTACAGGTCTCTAGCATCACATCTTTGTAGAGTTGCTTCTGGGAAGGTTCCAGCAAAGCCCACTCTTCTTGGCTGAATTTCACATGCACATCATTGAAGGTCACTGAATTCTAAAATATGCCATACATTTGTACAACAGAAACAGTGGCAACAATATAAATTTATACTTCATTGGCAATATAATCATATAATTCTAGTGCTTCTTCCATTTATTTTCTGACACAGAAGTGCTAGTTTTAGACAGTTGGGTTCTGTCCATCAGGTGAAGGAGGGGAGAAGAAAAGGCCTAAAGGTTATATCATAAGGAAAACCAAAGGCGTGCTTTGAAAGCCTGTGTTAAAAGAGTTTCATTAGTTTGTAAGTAATGAATATGAAGTAAGCATTAGTTGGGTTCTTGAGCAATCTATGAATCATTTTCAGTTACTTTGGTGAGTAGGTCAGGACCCTGTCATGAGACAGGTGGAAGGAAAAAACACAGTTATGATATTTTATCTAGTAACAAATGAGATGCGGCTATCAGGGGACAGTGAACAGGTGGGTGACATCAGTCTAAAGACAATATGAATATCATGTTTTGACCAGGGATCAGAGATGTGGCATATCATTATATGAAAATGAAAATATATTTGTGGAAGGGAACGTGGAATAGAGTGAATACATGGATAAAAATAATGTGAGTGGCAAGCAACAATAACCATAGCTGATAACATCAAATTTTGAGTGACCAGACAAAAGAAAAGGCATAGAACACATGATTATTCTTTGATCATTGTTTTGTATATTCTCCTTTCTAAATCATGTATAGTCTATATTTAAAAATAAAGACTAAAACTTTTCTATTAAAAGAAGAAGTGTTAATGTTATCAATAAGTCATTTTAGAAGAAAACTGAATAACAAAGTTTAACTGTGTCATATCTGAACTTTTTTGAATAGGATATAGCTTTGGAATAGTCATGGTAATTAATGTGGGCAAAGACATACAGAGAGAAGAGAGCGAAATAGAAAGAGAGAGACAGAGACACACAGAGAGAAATTAAGAGATGGACAGAACTAAGTACACATCAGAAAAATTTGTGAACAGTTACTAATGACAAAAAAAATGATGGGCAAGCTGGGTTTATTCTGTCATGCCTTTATTTCCATCACTTAGGAGGCAGAGGCAGGTGTATCTTATTTAATTGGATGCCAGCATGTTCTATACAAAGAGTTCCAGGACAACCAGACCTATATAGTAAGACAGAGCCTCCCCTAAAAGTCAATCAAACAAACACAAAAGGTTGAATGAACTGAGAGGTCTTTTCTGAAGCTTCTACAAGGAATTATACATTCACTCCAGTTGTGTATTCATTTTAAAGAAATCTACACTGCCTTAGCTTAAACTGTAACTTTAATAAGATCTTAATAAAAGGGAATGAATGATTAAACAGCTAAAAATAGAAAGGTGAAAACAGCAATAAAAATGATGATCATAAATAAGCAACATAAGGCAGGGGAGACGGCTCAGCAGTGAGGAGCTCTTGCTGCTCTTGCAAATAATTGGTCTGAAATGTCAGTGTTTAATGGGAACCCACTATTATCAATTGCTATAAGTTCATGTGTTCTGAACACATCTTTGGACTACTGTGACGATCAGGCACACAAGAGGTTCATATTCATGACTACAATCAAAATACTCATATTCAGTAAAAATTAAAAACAAATTCCAGATGGCAGGGCTGATTGCATACTGATCAGCGGGGTAGCAGAGACTGCACAGTGACAAATAGTTGGAACATTTGGTCCCTAAACAACATTGACTGTGTTTACCAGGTGATAAGAAACCCAATGATGAGAAAAATAATTGGGTTCAACCTCAGAGCACCCAGCTAATCCCTGGAAAATGTCCTGGGCTGTTTTGGCAGGAGTAAGGTTTTCAAGGAAATAGACCCAAGAAGTGTGTCCTGATCACCTTCCCAGGCTGAACTGTGTGCCCCAGACCACCAGAGACTGGGAGTCCCACTCTCAAAAAAACCCACAGGGAAGGAAGCAAGTGGGACTGACTGAATGTCACCCAGTCTATACCTGGAAACGGTCCTTAGACTTGCAGGTGCACAGCAGCCATCCCTGAGTGGGATTCCAGCCGCCAGACCCACGTAAATCACTCTCTACATCACAGACAGAACTGTGTGTCCCAGGGCACTAAAAGATGGGTTTCCCTGTAGAAAGAAAAACCCCACAGGAGGAAAAAACAGCAGGTCCCAGCTTAGAGCACTCAGCTGACCCTCCCACCACCACTACCACCACCACTACCACCACCACTACCACCACCACTACCACCACCACATATGGGAATATTGTCAGAAAAAAGTTCCCAGTTTCCTGTGCTGTCACCAGCTTGAGCCACCATTCGCAAAGCAAGTGCCTATGCACTCTAAACCCCCCAACAGTACAGACTGGGTCTTTCTGTTGGGAGAAAACCCAAAGGTGGGGGAATATCTGGCCCTACCTCAGGACACCTAGCTCCAGAAAAGTTTCTGGTTATCTACAGGCTCCAGACTCTAGCCTCCTGCTGTACACATGAGAGTGGTGCTCACTTGACACTGATTACCACCTGGGTACTGGGGCACAGAGCTCCAAACTCAGACCTACAGTAGCCTGGATTATCTGAGAACAACCCCCAGATACTGCTCCAAAGGACAACCAGTTTTCCCTAACTAAACTGACCAAACCACAAGGCACACAGGTTACAGCAGCAGCTCACTAAATTTACAGCAAGAAACCTAGCAGCAGGGAAGCTGTCTCCAGAACTTCTCTGGGTGAGAGGATAGCCCCCTTTAATAACAAAGGCAACAATTACTACTCAGATCTGTACGCCTGAGATGAGCTGTGAGAATTTCTGAAAAACACCTGCCATTCAGTGACCATACCTAAAAAACGGAGAGGTCCTTTGGAAAAAATCATCTTCCTGCCAAGGGGATTCGACACACCACAGGATTCCAGGAAGTACCAGAAACTAACACTCAACACCTAAGATATCCCAATGGGTAGAGGCCAGTGTAAAAGCTCAAACAACAAAAGACAAAGCAATATGGCATCTCCAGAACCCAGTTATTCAGGAGCAAGCAGCCCTGGATACCCCAGCATAAAGACAATTTCAGGCCAATCTCTCTTATGAGCATTGATACAAAAATACTCAACAAAAATACTTTGCAAACCCAATACAAAAACACATCAAAGATATCATCCACTACAACCAAGTAGGCTTCAGGCCAGGTATGCAGGGGTTGTTCAATATACAAAAATCCATCGTTATGATCCACCATATTAACAAATTGAAAGAAAAATAAACACATGATAATCTCCTTAGTTGCTGAAAAAGCTTTTGAAAAAATCCAGCATCCATTCATGTTTAAAGTATTGGAGAGATCAGGGATACAGGGCACATACCTAAACATAGTAAAGGTGATATAGAGCAATCCGATAGCCAACATCAAGCTAAACAGAGAGAAACTTAAAGCAATCCCACCAAATTCAGTGACAAGGCGAGGCTGCCCCCTCTCTCCATATCTCTTCAACATAGTTCTCCAAGTCCTTGCTAGAGTAATAGGACAATTAAAGAAGATCAAGGGAATACAAATGGGAAAGGAAGAAGTTAAAGTATCACTATTTGCAGATGATATGATAGTATACCTGAGTGACCCCAAAAATTCTACCAGAGAATGCCTAAAGCTGACAAACACTTTCAGCAATGTGGCTGGATACAAAATCAACTCAAAAAATAAGTAGCCCTCCTGTATACAAAAGACAAAAGTGCTGAAAAATAAATTAGGTAAACAACAACATTCACAGTAGTCAAAAAGGACATAAAGTATATTGATGTGACCCTAACCAAGCAAGTCAAAGACTTGTATGAAAAAATTTCAAGTCTCTAAAGAAAGAAATAGAAGAAGATATCAGAAGATGGAAAGATCTCTCATGCTCATGGCTTGGCAGGATTAACATAGAAAAAATGGTCCTCTTACCAAATGTAATCTACAGATTTAATGTAGTTCCCATCAAATTACCAACACAAATGTTTACAGACCTTGAAAGAAAAATTCCCAACTTCATATGGAATAACAAGAAACCCAGAATTGCTAAAACAATCTTCCATAATAAAAGATCTTCTGGCAGTATTTCCATCCCTGATCTCAAGCTGTACTACAGAGTAACAGTAATAAGAACTGCATGATACTTGCATAGACACCAACTAGTGGATCTATGGAATTGGATAGAAGTCCCAGAAATACACGCGCACACTATGGACTCCTGATTTTTTACAAAGATGCTAAAACCATACAATGGAAAAAAAAGATAGCATCTTCAACAAAAAGTGCTGGTCTATCTGGATGTCTACATGTAGGAAAATGCAAATAGATCCATATTTATCACTCTGCACAAAACTAAAGTTCAGGTGGATCAAAGACCTCAGTATAAAACCAGACATACTAACTCTGTTAGAAGAAAAAGTGAGGAAGAGCCTTGAACTCATTGGAGCAAGGGATAACTTCCTGAACAGAACTTCAACAGTACAGGCTCTAAGAGCAACAATCAATAAATGGGACCTCATGAAACTGAAAAACTTCTATAAGTCAAAGGAAACTGTTGTCAAAATAAAGTGACTGCCTGCAGATTAGGAAAGGATCTTCACCAACCCTATATCTTACAGAAGGTTTATATCCAGTATTTATAAAGATTTCAAAAAGTTAAACATCAACAAATCAAGTAACCCAAAATAAAAAAAAATGGGGTACAGAGCTAAACAGAGAATTCTCAATAGAGGAATATAGAATGGCAGAGAAACACTTAAAGAAATGTCCAACATTCTGAGTCATCAGGGAAAAGCAAATCAAAACCACCCTGAGATTTCACCTTACACCCATCAAAATGACTAAGACAAATAACTAAAGTGACAACTCATGCTGGATAGGATTTGGAGAAAGGGGAACCCTCCTTCATTGCTGGTGGGAATGTAAACTTATATAACCACTTTACAAATCAACCTGGCACTTTCTCAATTAGGAATAGCACTTCCTCAAGATCCAGCTATATCATTCTTAGGCATATATCCAAAAGGTGTTCAAGTATACAACAAGGACATCCACTCACCCATGTTTGGAGTAGCTTTATTTGTAATAGCAGAAGCCAGAAACAGCACAGATGGCCCTCAGTTGAGGAATGGATACAGAAATTGTGATATATCTATATGATGGAATATTACTCAACAATGAAAAACAAGGAAAACATGAAATTTACAGGTAAATGGTGGGAAGTGGAAAAGATCATCCTGAGTGAGGTATCCCAGAAGCAGAAAGACTCACAGGGTATATACTCACTCATATGTGGATATTAGGTATAAAATATAGGATAAAAATACTAAAATTTGTACACCTAAGGAAGTTAGTCAGAAAGGAGTATGCTGGCAAAGATGCTCAAACCCCATGCAGAAAGGCAAAGAAAATGGACATCAGATGAGGGAGAATACAGGGACAGGACAGGAGTCTAGCACAGAGGGCCTTTGAAAGGCTCTACCCTGCAGGGTGTCAAGGCAGATACTGAGACTCATAGCCAAACTTTGGGCAGAGTGCAGGGAATCTTATGGAAGAACTGGGAGATAGTAAACCTGGAGAGGATAGGAGCCCTACAAGGACAGTAACTGTCCCAAAAATTCTGGGCACAGGGGTTATTTTGGAAACTGATACACCAGCCAAGGACCACTCATGGAGATGGCCTGAAAACCCTGCACAAAAGGTAGCCTATGGCAGTTCAGTATACAAGTGGGCCTCATAGTAATGGGGACAGGGACTGTCTCTGACAGGAACTCATTGGCCTGCTCTTTGATCACCTCCCATTGAGGGGGGATCAGCCTTGCCATGCCAGAAAAGAAGACGATGCAGCCAATCCTAATGAGACCTGATAGACTAGGATCAGAGTGAAGGGGAGGAGGACCTCCCTTATCAGTGGACTGGGAAAGGGACAGGGGTGGTAAAGATGAAGGGTAGGATTGGGAGGGGAGGAAGGAGGGAGGTATGGGGGGATACAAAGTGAATAAACTGTTATTAATAAAAATTTAAAAAGAACACAATAAAAGGTTGAAAGATTTTTTTAAAAAATTATGCTGTTACACATACTTTCAAACTATGAAAATATTGCCTGATATCAGTTATTGCTCCTAAATAAAAATAAATAAATAAATAAATAAATAAATAAATAAATAAATAAATAACAATAAGGAAGGATACTTCATAATCATCAAAGGAAAATTCCACCAAGATAGCATCTGTATTCTGAGCAACAATGCCCCAAATACAAGGACACCCACATTTGTAAAAGAAACATTAATAAATCTTAAAGAACATATCAATCGCCATACATTAATAATGTGAGAGGTCAACATGTCACTATCATCAAGGGACAGAGCAATGGAAAAGAACTTAAACTGAGAGATAATGACACAAATGGATATCATGAATCAAATGAACCTAACAGATATCTAGAAAATTTTTTAACCCAAAGAGAAAAGAATCTATCTTCTTTCAGCATCTCATGGACCCTTCTCCAAAACTGAACATACAGTAGGTCACAAACCAGGTCTCAACAGACACAATAAGATTGAAATAATATCTTGTATCCTATCAGACCATGATGGACTAAAGATGGACCTTAACAAGAACAGAAATAACAAAAAGCCTACACACACGTGGGAACTGAACAACTCCCTACTCAATGAAATCTAGGTCAGGGAAGAAATAAAGAACGAACTTCCTACAATTCAATGAAAATGAAGGTACCTCATACCCAAACTGCAATGAAAGCAGTCCTAAGAGGAGTTTTAATAGCAATAAAGGCCTTCATAAGCTATTGGAGACATCCCATACAAGCAACTGAATGGCACACTTGAAAGCCCTAGAAAAAAGAAGCAGACACACTCAACAGGAGTAGACTACTAGGACTAACCAAACTCAGGGCTGAAATCAATAAATTAGAAACAAAGAGAATAATTCAAAGAATCAACAAAACCAAGAGGTAGTTCTTTGAGAAAATCAAATACATAGACAAACTCTTAGTCAAACTAAGTAAATGGCAGAAAGACACTATCCAAATCAACAGTCTGAAAGGAAGAGAGAGATAACAGACACTGAGAAAATCCAAAGAACCATTAGATCTTATGTCAAAAAACTATATGCCGCATAATTTAAAAATCTAAATGAAATATACAATTCTCTTGCTAGATTCCACTTACCAAAGTTGAATCAAAATCAGGTAAAGATATTAAATAGTCTTTTACTGCCTAAGGGAATAGAAGCAGCCATCTAAATACTTGCAACCAAAAAAAAAAAAGAGCGAGATGATTTCAGAGCCGAATTCTACAAGACCATCAATGAAGAGTCAATATCGATATTCTTCAAATTATTCCACAAAATAGAAATGGATGCAACATGACCAAACTCCTTTGTAAGACCACAGTCACCTTGATAAATCCTGAAAGACCCCAAAAAGAAATAGAACTTCAGACCAATCTCTTTTATGAACAATGATGCAAAAATACTCAATAAAATAATTGCAAACCAAATCCAAGAACATGTCAAACATCCACCATTACCAAGTAGGCTTAATCCCAGGCATGCAGGGATAGTTCAATATAGGGAATCTTAATCCGTCATATAAACAAATTGAAAAAAAAAAGGATCATTTCCTTAGATGCTGAAAAAACACTTGACAATATCCAGCAGTTATTCTTGTTTAAAGTCTTGGAGAGACTGGGGACAGAGGCACAGATCTAAAAATAGAAAGACAATATACAGCAATCCTATAGCTAACATCAAACTAAATGGAAAGAAAGTTAAATCAATTCCACAAAACTCAGGGACAAGACAAGACCACACAGTCTCTCCAAATCTCTTCATTACAGTACTCAAGTCTTATCTAGGGCAATAAGACAACTAAAGGAGATCAAGGGGATACAAATTGATAAGGAAGAAGTCAAAGTATTTATATTCACATATATGACAGTATATAAAAGTGACCCCAAATATTCTCCTGTAGGGAACACCTACAGTTGAAAAAAACTTTATGAAAGTGGTTGGATATAAAGTTAACTAAAAAACAACAACAACAACAACAAAAAAAAAACAGTAGCACTCCTGTATGCAAAAGACAAATGGACTGAGAAAGAATTAGGAGAACAACACCCTTCACAATAGGCAGGAAAAAAAAAAAAAAACATAATGTACCTTGGAGTTATCCTCAACAAGCAAGTGAAAAACCTGCATGAAAAAACAAACAAACAAACAAACAACTTTAAGCCTCTGAAGAAAGAAATTGAAAAAGATACCAGAAGATAGAAATATCTCTCATACTGATGGGTCAGAAGGATCAACATAGTAAAAATTGCTATCATACCAAAAACAATCTATAGATTAAATGATATTCCCATCAAAATATCGAAACAATTCCTTAAGGAATTTGAAAAAAAAATTCTCAGCTTCATATGGAAAAATAAAAAAGCCAGAATAGCTAAAACAGCCCTGTACTATAGCATATCTTCAGTAGGTATCACCATCCCTGATCTCAAGCTCTACTATAAATCAATAGTAATAAAAAACTGCACGGTACTGAAATAAAAACAGAATGGTGGATGAATGGAATTGAAGACCCATAAATAAACCCACACACCTATGGACACTTGATTTTTGACAAAGAAGCCAAAACCATGCAATGGAAAAATGACAGCATCTTCAACAAATGGTGCTGGTCTAACTGCAAGTCTACATGTAGAAAAATGAAAATAGATCCATATTTATCACCCTGCATCAAACTACATTCCAAGTTGTTCAATGACCTCAACCTAAAACCAGATACACTAAATCTGTTAGAAGAAAAAGTGGGAAAGAGTCTTGATCTCATTGGCATAGATGATAAATTCCTCAACAGAACACCAAGAACACTGGCTCTAAGATCAAGAATTAATGAATAGGATCTCATGAAACAAAAAAGCCTCTATGAAGCAAAGAACTCTGTCAATAGAACAAGATGACCGCCTACAGCCTGACAAAAGATCTTCACCAACCCTACATACAAAAGAAAGAGTTAATAAACTATATATATATATATATATATATATATATATATATATATATATATATATATAAAGAGCTCAAGAAATTAAACTCCAACAATCCAAATAATCCAATTTAAAACTAGGGTACAGAACTAAACAGAGATTTCTCCACAGAGGAATATCAAATGGTAGACATTAAATGCTCAATATCTGTAATCATCATGGAAATGCAAATGACATTCCATCTTAAACTCATCATGGTTAAGGTCAAAACCTGAAGTGACAGCAAGCTAGTGAGAATGTGAAGAAAGAGGAACACTCTGCCATTGCTGGTGGGAGTGCAAATTATACAACCACTTTAAAAATCAAACTGATGCTTTCTTAGACAATTGGAAATAGTGTTACTTTAAGACCCAGCTCTACTACTCTTGGGCATATATCAAAAACATGCTCCACAATTCAACAAAGATATTTGCTCAACTGTGTTGATAGCATCTATATTCATAATAGCCATAACAGGGAAACAAACTGCATGTCTCTCAACCAAACCATTGTTTTACAGAAATTGTGGTACATTTACACAATGGAATGCACCTTCGGTTTTTTTTAGAAAAAGGAAACTATAAAATTTTCAGGCAAGTAGATGGAATGAGAAATGATCATCCTAATGAGTTAT
This sequence comes from Meriones psammophilus, assembly GCA_036365155.1. Classification (NCBI taxonomy): domain Eukaryota; kingdom Metazoa; phylum Chordata; class Mammalia; order Rodentia; family Muridae; genus Meriones; species Meriones psammophilus. Next base: position 49,987 of record JAEOAE010000749.1, on the reverse strand, counting down.
TCCAAAACCAGAAAAACATGCATGGTATATACTCATTTGTAAATGGATAATGGCCATAATATAGGATAAACATACTACAATCTACAGACCTAAAGGAGCTAAATAAAAATGAGGACCCAATGAAGGATGCTCAATTCTTATGCAAAAGTGCAAATAGAATCGACACCAGAAGTGACTGAGGAGAGGGAAAAGGATGAGAGCCTAACATACATATCTTCCGAAAGACTCTGCCCAGCAGGGGTTCGAAGCAGATGCTAAGATTCACAGCCAAACTTTGGGTAGAGCACAGGGAATCATAGGAAAGAGTTGGAGGATAGAATGTAGAAAGACCCAGAGCTGGCAGGACCTCCATAAGAAGACCAACACGGACAACAAATCTGGGCCCATGGGGACTTGCAGAGATTGATGGACCCACCAAAGACCATTCATGAAAAGGAACCAGACCCCTGCTCAGACGTAGCTGATAGGCAGCTCAGTCTCCATGTTCGATCCATAGTAAGGGGAGAAGGTGCTGGCTTTGACATGGACTCTGTTGTCTTATATTTGATCACTTCCCCTTGGTTGAGGGGGCATTGCTATGACACAGAGGAAGAGGATGCAGGCAGTCCTAGTGAGACTTGATAGGCTGGGTTCAGATGGTAGGAGAGGAGTTTTCCCTGTATCTGAGATATAGGAAGTGGGATAAGGAGGGAAGAAGAATGGAGGGTGAGACAAGGAAGAGTCAAGGGAGAAGATTAAAATTGTGATGTTAAGTGGATAAATTATTTTTTAATTTAATTAATTTATTTATTACAATGTGTTCACTTTGTATCCTTGCCATAGTCCCCTCCCTCATCTCCTCCCAGTCCCACCCACCTTCCTTCTTCTGCTCCTATGCCCTTTCTCTAGTCTCCTAATTGGGGAGGAATTCCTCCCCTTCTAACTTATCAGGTCTCATCAAGGATGGCTGCATCATCTTCCTCTGTGGCCTTGCAAAGCTGCATCAACAAGGAGGAGGTGATCAAACACTTGAGTTCATGTCAGAGAATAAGTAAAAACAAACAAATTTAAATTAAAAATAAATTAAATGTGAATAAAACAAAGAAATAAAATTTAAAAAAAAACAAATACAACAGGTAAGAAGAGCGTCACACACCTACAATTCAGTGACTCAGAAAGCTCAGATAGTGTTAGTGTCATGAATAAATGGCATCCTAAGAAATTAAATATACACCCTGCCAAATTTCAAATGCAAGATGTTGATGAAGATCAACACAATAACCTATGCTTACATATACATAACAAAAGAAAATAAATACGTAAAACTCTATATTCCATGCTCAGCACTCAATGATGGTGATGTTGATGACAGGCATGTTGGCCTAGATTTAAACCCAACACTCGACTGGAGTTAGAGCTGTAAGTTCAAAACCAGCCTGGTCTACATACAAACTTTCAGGAAACATCCAGGAACTTTGGGACATTATGACAACACAAAACTTGCTGATAATCAGATTAGAAGAAGAAGGATGAGATCAAAGGTCCAGAAGATATTTTCAACAAAATCATACAAGAAAAATTTCTTAACCTAAAGAAGATGTCTATGAAGGCACAAGAAGCATACAAAATACCAAAGAGACTGGACCAGAAAAGAAAGTCCACTTAGCACAGAATAATCAAAATACAAAACATGCAGAACAAAGAAAGAATATGAAAAGCTGCAACTGAAAACCAAAAAAAAAACAAAGCAAACTAACCAACCAATCAGACAAACAAAAACAAAAACAAAAACAAAAACAAAAACAAATAAACAAACAAAATAAACAACCAAAAAACAAAAAAGGCAGATCTATTGGAATTAATCCTGTATTCTCAGTAAAAATGCTAGAAGTTGAACGGCTTAGAGAGAGTGCTTCTGACTCTAAAAAACTACAGAATCCAACACAAATTACTAACCATGCCCAAAGTTTCAATCAGCAAATGAAGAAAATAAGATGTTTCTTGATAAGGTCAAATTTAAACAATATGTATCTATAAATATAGCCCAACACAGGGTGCTAAAACCACCACCACCTCCACGACCACCACCAAAATACCAGGATTTACAATCACTGTTTGTTGATATCTCTTAATACCATTGGCCCAAATTCACCAATAAAAAGACACAGGCTCACAAAAGTGGATGATAAAACAAAATCCACCCTTCTTCTAAATACATCAAACAGAGCTTCACATCAAGATAGACAATATCTCAAGGTAAAGGGTTGGAGAAGATATTCCAAATAAATGAATTAGAGTATCAAGCTTGTAAAGCAATGTTAATATCTAACAAAACAGACTTCAAAAACAACTAATGAAAAGATGGCAACAGTCATGACATATTAAAAAAAAAACATCCAGCAATATAACATTTCAATACTTAACATCTCTGCCCCAAACATAAGAGCACCCAAGTTATAAAAGGAACCCTTCTGTAGGTTACATCACTTCCTGGCCCTCATAAACTGATAGGGGAAGACTTCAATATATTACTCTCAGCAATGGACAGGTCCTCCTGACCAAACTGAACAGAGAAATGCTCCAGTTAACTAACATCAAAAAACTAAATATACCCAAATGATGTTTACAAAACATTCACCCAAGCACAAAAGATTGTTCCCTCTTCTCAGCAACACATATATTGTTCTCCAAAACTGATGATATACTTGAACAATGGAAGTCTCAAAAGATATAAGAAACTTGCAATAACCTTCTGCATCCTATCAGACCACTAAGGTTTAAAGCATCACATCACCAATAACAAAATCAATAGAAAGCTTACAAACTCATAGAAATTGAACAACTCTATTGAATAAAAAATGGATCAAAACTGAAATAAATAAAGAAATTAAAGACTTTCTAAAAGTCAATGAAATGAAGACACAACATATCAAAAGTCATAGTACACAACGGAATTGTTGACCAGAAGACAGTTCATACCACTAAGTACATTCAGAAAAAATAATCAGAAAGATCTCTTAGTAGCAACTTAACAGCACTCCTAAATACTCTAGAACAAAAAGAAGTAAACAAAACTAAAAGGAGTAGACAGTGAGAAATTACTGAACTGTGTCTTCACTGGTAAAACCGAATGTTTCCACAGGAAAAGAAAGGTGGATCCTATCAAAATTGATAATGATTAAATTTGAATAGTAGAGATCTTCTGAATAAACAGACGTAACAGTTCATCAGACAGTGTGGTCATTCAGTGCAAACTAACTTAATAAAGACTAAAGTTTTCTTCTTAAATAAAAAAGGATACTTTTGTTGTTTCATATTAAAAAACAGTTAAGAGGTATAAAATGTTTTAAGTAAATTCAAAGGAATAAACTTATTTGAGTTGGAATAATTTGGACTGAATATAAAATATTTGAGCAGCGTGGTGATAGACCATGCATTTAATCCCAGCAGAGACAAGCAGTTCTCTATTAATTAGTTGTTTTCTAAATAAAGGAGTTACACTGACAGGGTGTTGGTTCATAGCCTTAATCCCAGCATTTGGGAGGCACGTGACTTTTACATACAACCTGGGAGACAGAAGCAGGCACATAGGATTTACAGTGATTTTATTTAAAAGCTGCTTGTAATAGGCAGGCTGAAAATCAAAATGAATGCCCTTTTTATGTAGAAATAAATACACTTTAAGGTATATTTGTAAACTTTCAAAGATTTTTTTAACTTTAATTAAGATACTATACTTTTTCTATTTTCAAAAAATCATTTGCCCTATAAAAGATATAACATGCCTAAAAAGGTACAACCCTCACCCCCGTATTGGACACATGAAACTTCTGAAGAAAATGACAGATCACCAAAAGAAAATGTCAAAAGTGAAGGAATAAACTGGCCAACTGGTATCACTCACCTTCATGGTATCTCTTCTACCTTCTACAGATATAAGTGCAAATTGTCTTTATGTGATTGCTAAAGAACAATCCAAAATCTCTATCTCATATCAGAAAAGCCACCTGGTAAGAAACAGAGGAAAACAGAAAAATAAGGGATGATTCTATTGTCATGAATCTCATAATCTTCTGGCATGATGTGACTTCTGTACTCACCACAAACTTTAATAATCAAGAATGTGTACAGTGTTTATGAAAGAATGAGGGGGTGAGAGAAAAAGTAAAAAACATAAGCCTAAAATAGAGACAAGTTTACATGAAAAGACCTAAGGAAACTCTAACATGAAAAATGTGCACTGGACCAGAGATACCTTTGATTTTCTAATTAATAAACATTAAATAAACACAGATTTCACAACTGCTACAAGACAAACACAAAGTGACACCTAAACCATTATATTTCTGACCCTCCAGCTACTACTAACCTCCTTTACAGAGAGTCATTTTGCTCTGGAAGTCTCTCAGAAAATGGAGGTGATCATAAGCTGGGCTATGGCTTACAGTCCCTCATGTCTCCTTGTGGGTTCAGGCACAGCCCAGCCCTTGCCAACAATCATACACAAAAAAAAAATGATGGAGATTAATTTAGTTTCTGTTTCCTGCTGCATGATTTATGTCACAATATGTGGTATCTTTCCTATCCACTTATTTAAAACCAGGCACACCTGACAAAATTCTGCATCTCAGAAATTCCTTTTGTACCCTGGAATTGAATTTCCCTAAATCATGCCATTGTGACTAGTGGTAGTTGAAAGGTTAAAAAAAAAAAAAAAAAATAATCAAGTATTGCTGAAAGATGAACACCACCCCCTCTTTTCTTCCAGTTTCAATACGAGTTGTAAAATTTGTAATGCAAAGCTCTATGTGAAATACAACATTCATCATTTCTAGAAATGAGACCTTCAGTTTTCCAATCTGTCCACTGCAAAACCAATACCTGTGTGTGCACACTAGATAAGTGATATTATAAGCACCATGACTTTCTACTGCCCAGGATGCAAAGTCCTCACTTCTCTGGGCAATCAACTCTCAGGAAGGGTCAGAGGCCAAGGGTCTCTGCTGAGATTACCACATGGAGACCAACAGAAACACAGCCTGATCCATAGTCTGAACAACTGTCCATCTCATTCAAAGCAGATCAGGCTGTGATAGCTCAGAAGCCTGCTCTTCCAGGCCTGGGGACAATGGCCCCACACTCAGCATGACATAGCCTCTGGTCTCACTCACAGCTCTTTAAAGCTACATCAGAAGAAAATCCCAGAACAAACCCATAAACTACCTCCCACTGTTGCTCCTGACTTCTTGGCTTGCCCAGAGTCCCTCATTAGCTTGAACAATAGAGCTGAGTCTCAGGACAGTAGTAACTCCTCTACCAGTGGATCAAAGATCAAATGATGCAGATAGCAGAGGCATTCTAGCTTTGCCCTAACCCCTATGGGCACACAGAACCCTAGTTTTGTTCTAAAAGAATGAAAATCCCAATTATTTGATTTTGAAACCTGCTAGCGCAGAGAGGCAGAGAAAGCACCCATCTGACCCTGCTACTCACCTCTACTCCAAGAGGAAAAATCCCCAAAAGCTCAGCAGTTCAGATAACTGCTCAGGGTGGATAGGCCAAAGGAACCCAAGGCCAAAGCCTTCTAGCTCAAAGTTAAAAAATCCCAAAATTTACCAAGCTAAAACTCCTTCCACTTTTACCCTCTGTCTTAAATACATTTCAGCTGAAACTTCCACTTACTCTTTAATCCCTGTCAGCTGGTTTCTTGCTTTGCCTCTTGACCTAGGGTTAACATTATTTCATCCTGTGCACAGAGAGCTTTTGAATTAAAGGTATGTTCCAGGGCTGACAGAATCATCCCATAATCACCTTTTTAGAATAAACAGAAAATTCTTGGAATTAAGGTTTGTGTTAGGGCCCAATCATACCAAACAAAGCACAAGTTTTTACAGTTCACAATCTAAGGGATCACCCTGGGATCAAATATCCTGCAACACCCACATCTTGGAAATGATTTAAAATTCAATCTTTCACTCTCCCAGGGCACCTGTTCATTTTCCAAGATACAGGTAATTTATGTTACACACTCAGTGTCCAGTGAATTCATCTCTACCTCATAGTTAGGAAGTCCTTCACCCAAACTTCGGTCAAAGCCAAACAGTAACCACCATTAAAGAAACAAATGGCCATGAATTTGAAAGCAAGGAGTAGTTAAACTCATTGAAAATGAGATATAAAACAAAAAGGATGTGGCTGTTCCTAGGTATGTTGGAGTAGAAAGTTTATTATAGATAGAAGAGAGAACATAGACACAGGGAAATGTGGGACAGTCTAGAGTTGACATGACCCTGAGCTATGTGAGAAGAGAGGACAGAGGGAAGTAGAGAGCCAGAACAAAGGGCCAAGAGGATAAATGATAAATGAAAAATTTATCATTTTAAATTTAAATAAAAATTTAAATTTAATTTAAATTTAAATATCATTTAATTTATTATTTAAATTAAATGATAAATTTAAATGAAAAATTTATCATAAAGGAAAAATGATAAATGAAAAAGACCAGGTAACCAAAAGGGTTAGAATACATAAGGAAGGACAGCTGGGAGGAGGGCAGCTCAACTCCTGGGCTAGAGAACTGTGTTTGACACCCATACCTTGTAACAGGTAAGGAATGAGGGATGTTGGGAGAACCTGACAGTCACGTTTATTTGATTTTTAAGTAGCCACCATAACCATTCATCTGAGCATTTGAGACATAAGTGTAGAGAGGAATGAGAAGTTTGAAACAATTTCATTATAATCTCAAAAATTATTTTTAAAACTTGAAAATTGCTTTATGTTCCAATATTCTTCAGGGAATCCAAGCATATATTAGAGACCACAAAGTATTACTCATACCTTTTCTCTCAGGTTGTGCATTTTCAAATGGGGGGGAGGGGAAAGCATTCCTGTTAGGCACTACCACACTACTTTGTCCAGATTTTCTGTGTGTTTGAACTAGTGTAAGTGTAGAAATTTGCTTTCCAGAAACAAGTTCAGCAACTAATCAATATTCTTGATTCTCTTTGTATATGACTCCCAGCTCTAAGTGTACACCTTTCACTTTTACTGACCATCTAAAATTGATTACCTGACTCAGTGCCATCTTCACTCCTCCCCCTCCCTTTCTGTGTTGTGACAACACCAGCTTCAAAGTAGGTCAGTGAACTCAATTCTTACACAGGTCCCTCTTTATTTGTAATACCAACCTCCAAACAAACAAACAAACAAACAAAACCCAGGGAGGTCAGTGGACACTCATTCACTGATCTTTTTTACTTCACACTGACCAGACAGGGCCCGCCTGAAAAGAGTTGCAGGATTATGTTCTAGGCATTTGGCAGTAGAGGTAGCATTTAGTGTTTAAATAAAGTGTAAAATACATAACATGTAAAAGACTGATTTACAGGAGACATTGCTTTAAATAAAAACAAAAATCAAAACACTAGAGAAAAGGAATGAAATTCTTAATGACTGGGATTATCAGAGAATATTAACTAATAAGAGACTAGAAGAGTGATGCATCAACAAAATACAATTTAATAATACCAACAACTGACTTATTTATTTATTGATTGGTTTACTTATTTATTTATTATGCATTCAGTGTTCTGCATGCATATACACTTGCACGCCAGAAGAGAGCACCAGATCTCATTATAGATGTTGTGAGCCACCATGTGGTTAATGGGAATTGAACTCCTTACCACTGGAAGAGCATCCAGTGCTCTTAACCTCAGAGTTGAAAAAGAAAACACATAGTTATACTGACTGAAAACCTCAGGCCTTTCTCTTGTAGAGGGAAATCCATTAATAAGATACTGTTTGATGTTGTCCCTGTCTACAATATTAGCTGCTGAGACCTGTAACCTGACAAAGATTTAGCCAATAGCCTGTGTCTCAAATTTGAACTGACAGAACTGCGTCAATGAGGATTGTACATATGGGCATAGGACAGTTCCTTAACTCATAATTCAATATTCACTGGATCAAGTTACCTGACCTAAACTGTACACCCACCAATCTGGTCTGTTTTCACTCACATTCATAAATTAATAAGTACACGTTGGGAAGTTACAAATTAAAAAAACCTCACCCTGCCACATTTCTAGATAATCCCAGTGAGCAAAAATGTGTATCCTGGGATCCTAATCTCTAACAGGCCTGGTTAGCATACTACTTATCTGTGGAGTGTTTTACAGACAGTCTTCCCTCAGCTACATTCTAACTGGGGCCACTAGTTTCTCAGCAATAGGAAATCCTTTACATCATCAGTTCCACTATTCTATATCACAGCTTAATACTGGAGTGCTCTCTGACACATGACATACAATTTATAACCCGCACAAAATCCAAATGGATCATTAAGAAAGGAGAAAACTTACCTGACACCCCCAAAGGTCACCACAAATTAGGCCTAAAAAGGTCATCTAAAGGTCACCAGAATAGTGATTCTATTATAAAGCCACCAGGAATTGGACCATGGGTCACCAATTCCAAAAACAAGGTCATAAAATTCCCTACCCAAGGAACAGCCTGAGGATAACCAAAGGATGGGAAGGTATCTTCTCTCAAAGTGGGTCATTTGTGCTTAGCAGTCTACCAACCTTGTAATAGAACATTCAGTGACACAGAAAATACCCAATATTTCTGAGGCCAAGAGATAGCTCTCTCAATGTTAGTTATGTTAGCTAGCCAATCACTTTGTAAAAAGCTTGCCCTTGCTGAATGTCACCCAATCCTGTAACTGTTAAATTGGAACTTCCTTGTCCTTTCTCAAGCCTGAATCAAAACCCTGACATGAGGCTGCTTGGGGCTCTCCTCTCTGATCCACTGTGTTGGGTGATGGTGCAGAAAATGAGTTTAAGCTCCAATAAAGCTCTCTTCTCTTGCATATGTGTTCCAGCTTTGGTGATCCTTGGGGACCCTAAGATCTGGGCATAATATTTTGGGGCTCGTACCAGATCCCCAAGGCCCCCAAGGACTCCGGGCACATGGAGCTGAACACCACCTGTAAGTGAGCACTCTGTCCATGTCTGTTTATCTGCTTCAGTCTCTGTGTTTCTCTAGTTTCTGTTTTCAGGCCTGTAGGCAAAATCTGTAATCAGTGTGGTCAAAATGTTAGAGCTGATGATGTAGAAAGAGGTGGGCCACAGGAGGTCTGGAAAGCATCCCAGACCCCTCTTGAAGGGGCACATCTGCAAAGGAATTTTAGCACCCAGTTTTCTGTGATCTCTGGATCTCAGAGTGGATGAATGTGCCACTATCTGTAAAGGGTGATAGAGAACCCAGTTTTCTGTGATCTCTGGATCTTTGGATAAGGACAAGGCAGGTATCTCCTGCAGCACAGATTCACTGATGTCCAACTTGCAGTTTTTCCACTGCATAAGCGATGGGATCTGTTGTCTGTCTCTCTTTGTTTTTCTGCTGTGCAAACAGTGGGATCTGGATGTTTGTGTCCTTTTGTTTGACTTTCTTGTCTGTTGCTACCTGTTTTTTTGTTACTGGGACTGACAAGGACATGGTACAGAATCCTTCTATCCCCTAGACTTGATTCTTTCCCATTTCAGGGAGGATTGAGCCATGCTCCACAGTCTCTGGTGACAGTGGCAAGGAGGTTCCAGAGACAGATACAGTATGGGGAGTCCCAGGCTTGGCACCTTTGCAACTGTTCTCTGGTCTCTGGTCTGGCATAGCTTAACTACTGCTCTGGCCTCTGGTCTGGTAGAGATCAACAGGTATGTTGTTGCTCCAGTCTCTGGTCTCGTGAAATGATAGGCTGCCATTTGAATCTCTGGTGTAGTTGCTGGAGACTGATTCTGGGGTAGGCCACCACTAATGGAACAGGATAGGGGGCCCATAGAGAGACAGGCAACTGTTCTGAGTTTTGGTATTTTCTTCTTCTTCCATTCTATTTGCACACATTGTACCCAGTACCTTCTTTTATTGTGCTGTTCTTTTGTGGTATTGTTTGTTTGTGATGGTCTCAGTGGGCCAGTGACCAAACAGCTGTGCTCCATGGTGACTTTGCCTGCCCCATCCTCCCAGCACTACAAGCTGGGACACCTCTGGTCACCAGTAGGAGCAAACATTTCCACATGGTTGGCTGGGAAGGCTTGGTTAGAGAGGGGTCTGTGTGCAGAAAATCCTGCTGGGCTGGACCTCGTTTTGCCTCCTTGCTTCCTCTCTGAGGAAAGTTGGTGACCTGAGGTTAGCTCTGGCTTGGAACAATGAGTGCCAAAAATGTTCTTAGCTGAAATGTATTGTGGTTATAACTGTTATCATTATTTGGTTAGCGTCCCCTGTAGCCAAGCCTGGCCTGAAACTAAACACTTGTAAAATTACCTTAAATTTCTGATCCTTCTGCTCCACCTCTTATCAACTGAGCTACACCCCCAATTTCACAAACTTCTTTATTTGGGCCATAGGTGGCTTCAACAAGAAAGTGAACCAAACCCAAATTGGGAAGGCTTGGCTGCACTGAGATCCTGGGTCTGAGCCTGTGTACTGGCATTGTGCCAAGAATACCCACCTGAGCACCTTGACATGTCACTTATTAGCCTGGCTGCACTTATGAGATTGTTACCTGAGAACCAAGCCAATTCGATTTTGGGCGAGGTCTCAGACTGGCAACTATAAAAATTTTGTTAGAAAATCTTAGAAAGCACATGTATGATTGTGGTTTACATGGGTGGGGAACCTCTGTCAGTGTGCTCCCCCAAAATAAGCAGGGGTAAAGATGAGAAATTCACCATGTCTGGGTATCTACACCTTCCCCCAGAAAATGAGTTCCTTTACTTAATCACCAGTGCAAAAAAAAAAAAAAAGCTAGAATGCATTTGGGGTTCAAGGTCTAGAAGTGAGGCAGCAAAGGTTCTTTTGGCAATGCTTTCTCAGAATTGCATCCATTTGTAAATTCACACTGAGTAAGGAAGGAAGCGAATAGGAAGGAAAGGAGGGAAGGGGAGGGGAGGGAAGAAACATGTTCAAAATCTTCCTGGCAAGAAAACAGAAAGAAAAAATCCTGCTTAATGAAGTTCTACATTTGTTTGTGTGCCCAAGAATTCTTAAGTTGTGTTTATGTGTACATGCTTTCATCATATTTACATATATATACATATATGTGTGTGTATGTGTATACTCTAAAAGCTTGCTGAATAATGGTGTTTCAATGTCTTCCTCACATTTCAACTGAATTAATTTTGGGTCCTAAATTTAAACCTAATTCTTATCAATATTTGGAGGTTTTGCTTGTTTTGAATGTGTGGTTTTATCTTCTTTGTTAACAGTAAGTAAACAGTCCCTTCAACCAGGGTAATTATACTTGGGTCTCTAAAAAAGTAATATAAAACAATAAATAGTATTAATATTAATGAGTAAAATTAAAGTAACTAAGTGCATTGTACAATGATCTCAGATGCTCACTTCAGACACATTTTATGATGATTTTTTTATGATGAGGTACTAAATGCCTGTTAAGCTTAGGGCTTGTTTACAACATTATCTTGAAAACAAGGTTCAAGATGCATCCTGAAGTCATAACATCAAAGGATGTACAGAGAGGACATAAACAGTTTCGCAGATATGGTCTCCTAAGGATAAGTATGGCAGGATGCAAAACCCAGGACATTTTCTGAGGATCTGACCTCTCATAACATTTAATGAAAACATAGATTCTTTGCAGAAAATGAACATGTACATGAAACCAACTATGTGCAAAGCAGGTACAGAGTGAATGTCAGGAGAGGGACCAGGTTAAAAACTAACACCAAATAAGTAGCACTGTTGCTTTATCTGTAATTTTTATCTGTAATTTTTATGTTTGGAAGGTAGAGACAGGAAGACTGTTAACCTCTATTTATGACAGAGCATCTGCATAAAGAAAAGCAATGCTTTGCTTCTCCTGTTTCTTTTTTTCTCCTCCTTCTTTACCTCTTATATGTGATGCAAATGTTCTACTCCAAAGCTTTATTCTGAGCTCCTGTACAAAACAGGTAAGATACAGATAGTCCTTGCATATGATAAAGCCAGATGCTAAACCTCATTAAAGATTAAAGGAAGTAAGAAAGATAACACAGAGAAAGGAAAGGCATAGAGGAGGCTATACTAGTAACAGCAGTAACAGAACAAGATAAAAAGATTTCAGGTGAAGTTTATTACAGATAGCGCAATGGCTATTAACAAATAAAATGCTACATACTCCCATTCTCTGTGTGGGAATTCTGTATTACTATCAGATTATAAAGACATTGTTAAAGGCATTTAGTGTTTAAAAGGTTATTTGTCCTTCCCCAGATAGTTACTGTTTGTGAATTAGGTACCCACACTAATTAGTGTGTACGAAGTCCTGTGTGCTAAGGACTGAACACATAAAAAGGATTCATGCTAACTGTGAAGTAAGTACTATGCTAAGTCCTGAACACATAAAAATGATTCATGCAAACACTGTTCTTTCTCTAGAAGCTTACAGTTTTGTGGAGTAATCCACCATAAACAAACTTATAGACCATGCATAGAAATGTATACATCACTATAAATTCCACTATGAAACCTAAAGAAAAGCAAGAGGGATCTAACACCCCAGAAGGGATAAAGAACATACATATTCAAAGGCCCAGAGTTGAGAACATTTTAGTTCCATAGGGGAAGTGAAAGAAGGTGAATTTGTGTGGAATATAAAAGGCAAGAAATTAATAATAACAACAACAACAACAATAGTAATTACCAGAGCCTGCCAGCAGAGTCAAATGGTTCTTGAGTCAGCAGTGAGGATTGAAATTAATAAACCAAAAGACAACACATGGGACCTTTCTGAGAGGCTGTAGTGGAAGCTAGATACCTTGCTTTATTTCAGACTCCTTTTAAGCTAGAGTAAAGGCACTTTAGTACAATGAGTTAAATTCACAAGGAGGTGAAACAAGAGGTATGATTTTGACAAGGTATCCCACATGCTGTCTCAAATAAAAGAAGCTAGACTTGGAAATTCTTCACTAACTCCAGTGAAGTCCTGGTAAAAGCACTCTTTCTGCTGAGACTTAAACATCAAAGCAGCTGGTAAAAAACAAACAAACAAACAAACAAAACCAAAAACCACAGTGGTCCCCAACAAGAAATAACAAAGATTAAAGAGGAAGCCAGAGGAGCTGAAGAGATGGCTTAGTTATGAAAAATACTTTCTGTGGGGCTGGAGAAATGGCTCAAACGTTAAGAGGACTGTCTGCTTTTTGTCATGAGATCAATTCCCAACAACTGCATGGTGGCTCACAACCATCTATAATGAAATCTGTCACCTTCTTCTGTCATGAAGGTGTATATGAAAACACAACATTGTATACATAATAAATCTTAGAACAAAGCAAAACATTCTCTACTTTTTTTTTTTGCAGAGTTCCTAGCATGTCCATGGTGGCTCACAATCTTCTATAGCTCCTATTACAGGGAATTTGATGCCATATGGCCTCCTGGGATATAAGACACACATGTGGTACACTTCTATACATACAAGTAAAATAATCTTATCACTCATCTACACAAAAGATAAAAATACCCCCTCAAAAAAAAAGAGGTCAGCAGGCGTGGTGGCACACACTGGATCTCAGTGATTTCGAGGCCATCCTGGTCAACAGAGCTTTTCCAGTCCAGGCAAAGCTACATAAGGAAATCCTGTCATGAAAAGCAAAGCAAAACGACAACCAACCAACCAACCAAACAACCAAACAACCAAACAAAACAAAACAAAAAAGATCATAAAACAAGTGTTGTGACACATGCCTGTAAATGGAGCATCAGGAAGGTCAGCAATGAAGGTCAACCTGGACTATATGAAACTCAATCTCAAAAACAAAACAGCAGCAGCAACAACAAAACAGCACAATGATCTGAGTGCCTGAGATGCTTTGGGACATTCAAATCTTTTATCTTAATTCTTGGCTACATAGGAAGCTATTGAGGAGTGTAGTTGTTTGAATGAAAATGACCCCTACAGTCTCATATGTTTGAAAATCTGGTCTCCCATTGGTGGAACAATTTTGGAAAAATTAGTAAGTGTGATCTTGTTGAAGAGTTGTGTCACTGTGGGTCGGCTTTGAGGTTTTAAAATCCCACACCATTCTCAGTAAACTCTTTGCCTCATACTTATAGATCAGGATGTAAGCTCTTAACCACTGTTCTCTCTGGTGCTCTGCCTGCCATTACTGTCTGCTACCATGGGCCCTGCCATGATATTCATGGACTTAACATCTGAATCTCTAAGTACCCAAACAACTGTTTCTTCTATAAGCTGCTTTGGTCATGATATCTTAGCATAGTGATAGAAAAGTAATTAAGACAAGGGGTTTGAAAATAGGATAGAAATGATTTGGTGTACACTTATCTCAAAGATCTTTTTGTCCTGTAAAATTAATAGTAAGATTTCAAAAATTTAAACATACACACACTTTTATGCACTGCCTGGGGATGGGTCCATATGGTCTTGTTCTTGATTCCCAGAATAATTTAAAGGGGAAACTTATACAATGTTCTGAGCCCTTGATGTCCTGCAGATGAAGGAGGAGGATGTCCTCAAATTCCTTGCCACAGGAACCCAGTTACATGGCACCAACCTTGACTTTCAGATGGAGCAATGCACCTACAAAAGGAAGAGTGATGGTATCTACATCATAAATCTGAAGAGGACCTGTTGCTTGCGGCTCAGACTACTGTTGCCATTGAGAACCTTGCTGATGTCAGTGTCATTGCCTCCAGGAACACTGGTGAGCAAGCTGTGCTGAAGTTTGCCACTGCCACTGTAGCCACTCCAGTTGCTGGCCCCTTCACACCTGGGACCTTCACTAAACCCTATGCAAGCAGCTTTCAGGGAGCCATGGCTTCTAGTGGTAACTGATCTCAGGACTGAAACCAGCCCTTCACAGAGGCTGCTTAGGTCAACCTGCCCACCATTACTTAGTACAACACAGATTCTCTGCACTATGTGGACATTGCCATCTATGCAACAACAAGGGAGTTCACTCAGTGGGCCTGATGTGGTGGATGCTGGCCCAGGAAGTACTCCTCATGCATGACACTATCTCCTGTGAGCAGTCATGGGAGGTTATGCTTGATCTTTACTTCTACATAGACCCAGAGGAGACTGAGAAAGAGTAGCAGGCTGCTGCTGAGAAGGCCATGACCAAGGAGGAATTCCAGGGTGAATGGACTGTGCCAGTTCCTGAGTTCACTGTCTCTCATCCCAAGGTGGCAGACTGGTCTGAGGGTATGCAGGTGCCCTCTGTACCCATCAAGCAGTTCCCTACTGAAGATTGGAGTGGCAAGCCAGATAATGAGGACTGGTGAGCAGCTCCCACAGCATAGGCCACTGATTGGGTAGGAGCCACCAGTGAGTTGTCTTGAGCTCCTCTGCAGAAACCTGTGCAAACAGAAAAGGTGGAAGGAAAATAAAGTTCCTAAAAGCTGAAAATATGCACACACACACACACACACACACACACACACACACACATTTTAGAAACAATAGTTTTGAGTGTTGGGTATAATGGTACACTTCTGTAATCCTGGCTCTCAGGAGGTTGGGGCAGAAGGATGGTGAACTTGGGCTATGTAGTAAGGTCTTCTCAACAATAATGACAAGACTAAAACAACCAGAGATTGTTTTGAGGCAGGGGCATGTAGCTCAGTGGTAAATCATATGCTAAGCTTGAAGAAGATGGCTCTAGGTTCTGTTGTCATCTCCAAAATACCAAAGAACAAAAGCAGAATATTGGGGCTGGAGAGATGGCTCGGAGGTTAAAAACACTAGCTACTTTTCTAAAGGTCCTGAGTTCAATTCCTGGCAACCACATGATGGTTCACAACCATTTATACTGGGATCTGATGCCCTCTTCTGGCATGCAGGTGTATATGTCATATAGAGAACTCATAGGCATAAAAAAACAAAATCAAAAAAAGAAAAATACAGGCTGAAGAGATGGCTCAGAGGTTAAAAACACTAGCTACTTTTCTAAAGGTCCTGAGTTCAATTCCCAGTAACTACACCCCCTTCTCCACTCCAGCGTGCACACACACTGCACCAACAGAGTCAGCTTTGTGGAAACACACCATGTTCAGGTGCTAGGGATCTGCACTCAGAGGAGCCCACCTTTGTTCTAATGCTCTGCTAAAGCTTTTAAAATCTTTAACTTTTGAATAAGGGATCTTTCACTTTTGTTTTGCACTGGACTCTGCAAATTATGTAGCCAAGGCCTGTGTACCAAACATTCAATCTATATAAGAACAGCCTGCAAAGCCTCTCAGTACCACTGTGATCACTGTGGTCCCAGGTACTTCGAAAAAAAATGTCAAGACACAATGCCCTAAGACACAGTCTGTCAGCCATCTCTGGATTTCTCTTTCCTGCACCCCAAACATAGTTCAAACTGAAAATGTGTGCTTGGTACACAAACTTTTTATTTCCTCAAAACAGGGCTTTTCTGTGTAGAACAGGCTGGCCCTGAACTCATAGCAACACACCTGCCTCTGCTTCTCTGAGTGCTGGGCTCACAGGTGTGTGCCACTGCTCCAGGCTTACAAACTTAATTTTAAGACTGGGTCAATATCTTGCTTTTTGTCTTTAGGTTTTCTATATAAGGGCTTGGAACGTAGCTCAGTTGGTAAAGTGCTTGCCTTGCATCCATGAAACCTTGTGCTTTGTACACACCTGTAAACCCAATAAGGAGGTGCACTCAGGGGCATCAGAAGTTCAACATCATCTTTATGTGCTTGGCATTTTTGAGGCTAGCCTGGGATACGTAAAACCTGATCTTAAAAAATAAGTTTTACATATAAAAAGCCATTTTTTACACACATGGAACCAATGAACAGGGAAAAGGGTAAGGAAGGTATTATAAACTATCAAGATGGGAAATTACAATGATGTGAGTGTGAAATGGATATGTAGGAAGTAGGAGCAACAGGACTGAATGACGAATGTGGGGTTGAGAGAAAGGCCAGTATTAAGGCAGTCATTAAGATTCTTGCTTAGGCAACTGAGTGGTCTGAGATGTGGTGATGTAACAGGAAAATTTCCAACACATCTCTCAGTCTCCTTTGTTATGGGTCATGAGAAGGTATAATTGGGGCGTGATCCCACAATAATAATTTTAAAAGCCACACACAGTCATGTGGTGTCCCTCCCCTTCTGGTAGCTTCAGAGAACATGAGGGCAGTTACAGTGGGCCAACTCTGACTTCATAAAGAAGGACTTTCTTAGAGGGCTGGCTGTTAAGCTGTGGAACAGGCTGTCTCTGGAGGAAGTGAGATTACTCTTTACTGAAAAAAAGGAGAAAAGAGCTCCCAGGGACATGACTGGGAAAATGTCTACAGGAGGTGTGGTGGGAGGTTTTGTTTGCTTTAATTATTTTGAAAAACAATCTACTCTTCATCACTTATGCTGACTCCTCCATCCGACTAGGAACCATTTACAAAGGAGGTCCTGAGTTAAAGGACCCCCTCAGTTTCAGTTCTTCTAGCATGGCCAGGCCTAACCCGCTCAGACCCCTGCTGAAAAAGTCTGCCCTGTCACTGGGAATATAGCTTAATGTTAGAAGGCTTTCCTAGCATGTATGAGACCATAAATCCAATTACTGGCACAGAGTTGGGAAGGGAAACAGTGGCCCATAAAGAGACCTAGTCAGAAAGCAGCTGAGCTATGACTCTGAGTTCACAGCTCTAGTCACTAGCTTTCTGCTAGTCATTGGCAGAGGGTGTATGTGTTGCACTAAGCACATTGGCATCTACTATATACAACATGTTAAGGATCAAACCCCTCAGGGAATGATGTCCTCACAAAGATAATTTCTAAACCACTGGTTCTGAAAACTTCAGTCTTAATTTGGGTACATATTCAACTACTAAAACTTCATGGTCATTAAGAAGTGACAAAGTAAACTCATCCAAGTGTTGTGCCAGCCAAATCTGAAAACATCAGTAGTGGATATTTTGGCAACAGTGACTGTCTCTGTCATGAACTGCTTGGCCTGCTCTTTGATCACCTCCCCTTGACAGGGGAGCGGCCTTACCAGGCCACAGAGGAAGACAATGCAGCCAGTCCTTATGAGACCTGATAGACTAGGATCAGAATGAAGGGGAGGAAAACCAGCCCTATCAGTGGACTGGCAGAGGGCCATGGATGGAGAAGGGGGAGGGTGGGTTGGATTGGGAGAGGAGGAGAGAGGGAGCTACAGGGGGGATACAAAGTGAATAAATTGTAACTAATGAAAATTTTAACAATTAAAATAAAGAAATAAAAAATAAACTCAATCGACTAGGATAATATCTAGACTGGACAAAGAGCCCCATGAATTTATCTGACTGCCCTTTTGCAATAGAGCAACTTGGAAGTTAATACCTGCTTCAGCTACCAGAACTTTGAGACAAAAAAAACAGTGAAATTCAGGTGGGCAGGTCTCCCTGGGGAGAGACAGGACCATTTCAGGAGGATCCCTGGGATGCCCTGATGCCCTGTTTCTAGGAGGAACCCAACTCTCTTGGGCACTCAGAGGAAAGAAAGCCCAAGCTGACCGCCCCCAGCCCAGGCAGCCCAGAAACCATAGGCGCCTCTGAAGATGGCACAAGTCTTTTCCTCCCCCGCCAGCTCGGTGGCTTGTTTCTAAAATTCCCATCTGCACAACATAAACAAAAAAAACGCAGCCAGAAAGCCTTGGTGATGCAAATTCCAAGCTTCCAGCCGAGGGCGAGAATCTCCCTCCCTGTTGCCAGTGGCAAGCAGGCAGCAGAAAAGAGCAAACTTTCCACTGACCCGGCACCCCTCCATGCCCTTCTCCCCGCACTGCAAAAGGGAGAGAAGGCGGAAGGAAAGACCGTGCTCCAGGAAAATAAAGAATAGGGGAGGGGGGTTGTTGAAGCAGATGCCCGGCCTCTAAGAGCTCCGCCTCCGTGGTGAGAAGTGAGAATGCGCCTGGCCGCCCACTTTCTGAGCCGCGCGTCCGAGCGGCCTCGGAGGAACCCAGAGGCCGAGCCCGCTCGGGTGGGGCGGTGGAGGGGCTTGCGCGAGGCGCGGCGCAGGCGCAGTGCGCGCCTCCATTGTCCAGCGTGACGTAAGCGCCATTACTATGGCTACGGACGCTGAAGGGAAAACGCTGAGCTCCCCCAGGCCTGGTGGGCGGCAGCAGCGAGGGTTGGCGACGGGAACCCTCTTCCCGGGCGCGGTGGCGGTGGTCACGGCTTGGCTAGTGGACTACTTCATCGTGGTAGGCTGAGACCAGGAGAAGCCAGGTAAGGCTGTGGTGTGGGCGCCGACTGCGCTCCGCCTCCGCCCCCGGGCTCCACCTCCGCCCACCCAGGCTCCGCCTCCGTTCTCGGGCTCCTCCCACTCCTCCGCCTCTGCGCTCTGCCTCAGCCCCTAGCAGCCATCCACTGGGCTCGCCGGTACTGGGCCTGCCACTGCTGCTGGGAGGAAAGAGGGTTGGTTCCCGCGGTGGAGAAGCAGCGCGTTCACCTGTGTCATCCATCTCAGTGTAGCCGAGCCTGGCTGGCTGTGGGCGTGTGTGAGGGACCCGCAGGATGGCGGTCGCCGGGCCTAGGCCACGGTGTTGCAGCTGGGGGCTGGCGGGCCTTCATTCGGGAGGGCCTGCCCTCATTCAGACAAGAGCTTCTGTGCAGGCTGTTGGTACAACGCCCTCGTGCTGCCAGGGTTGGGAGGGCGGGAGCACACTGTGAGGAATTTCTAGGATACACTTGTGCTCTGCATCCTGAGTAACAGGATGTAATTACAAGGTTACTGTAGAGTTGGGAAAGTTCTTTTATTTCAGGGTAATTCCAGTTTTACACTTGCAAGAAATTTTAGCTACCAGCCCTGCAGCCCTTTGGCTCTGGAGGTACTTAGGTTGTGTTTTGCTGATTGTTAGTCGTTGGTAGCACTAGGGTATTCCCTAAGAATTTGTTTAAGAGAAGGGATTCTTCCCAAATTTTTCTCACTACTGCCTAATTGAGGTCACTTAAGAGAACCGCTTGCAGGTCGATGAGATGGCTCAGCAGATAGAAGCTCTTGCTGGGCCTGGAGACCTGAGTTCAATAGTTCAATCCCTGAATTTATGAAAAGGTAGAAGGCAAGAAGTGATTGCACAGAGTTGTCTTCTGACCTTCCTATGTGTTCCCTAGACACAAACACAAAATGAAGGCATTGGACTATATTTAGAGAATCTTCTTGCTGCTTCAAAATGTCATGTCATTTCACTTGTCTCTTACAGACATAGTCTTACCCAGACTGCCAGTGTGGAGAATCAGTTTTGTTTTTAATCTTGTTCAGTTTTTAGTTACATTGTTCTTCCCCCTACAAAAATTTCAAAAATTTTACTTAGTTTGTTTTGTTTTGTTTTGTTTCTGTTTTTTTGTTTGTTTGTTTTGTTTTGTTTTTGTTTTTGTTTTTTTTTTTTTTTTTTTTAGATAAATTCTCTCTACAGAACCCTGGCTGTCCTGGGATGGATTCCCGATGTAGACCAGGCTAGTCTTGAACCTACTGAGATCCACCTTCCTCTGCCTCCCCAGTGCTAGGGTTAAAGACCATGCCCAGCTTCCCCCACAACAATTTTGAAACAATAACAAACTTTAAAAAGTTCCAAGTATGGCACACAGTTAATTGCTGTTTTACTTTGGACTTTTTGAGAGGAAGCTGCTGACCTGATGTTCTGTCACTCAGAAGGGTTTAGTGTCAATTTCTTTTACAAACAAGAACGTTGTCCTAATTAATGACAGTGCAGTTATCAAAATAGGAACTTCATGCTACAAATTAAATCCATTTAATTTGGATTTTGCTGACTATGTTATTACTCAAACAAATGTCTAAGGAAGATG
The DNA here is from genome assembly GCA_036365155.1 of Meriones psammophilus. Classification (NCBI taxonomy): domain Eukaryota; kingdom Metazoa; phylum Chordata; class Mammalia; order Rodentia; family Muridae; genus Meriones; species Meriones psammophilus. The sequence continues at coordinate 29,182 of JAEOAE010000749.1, read as the reverse complement.
GTACATTTAAGTGTTGCATTGTTTCTTTATGTCTTTAGTCTCTTTCAATATGGAACATTTCCCTCATCTTTTTCATGATCTTTTCACTTTTGATGACTATGGGTCAGTTATATTTTTTCTTCATTAATTTATTTATTTGTTCATTTTACATCCTACTCACAACCCCACTACCTCCTCTTCTCCCAGTCCCACCCTCCCACCCATTTTCCCCATATATCCCCCAACCAACCCACCCTGGGACACCATGTTTCATCAGGATTAAGTACCTTCTCTTTCACTGAGGCAAGACAAGGCAGCCCTGCTAGGGAAATGGAATCCAGAAGGGGGCAACAGAGTCCAAGGCAGAGACAGTCCCTGCTTTTGTTGTTAGGAGACCCATTTGAGGACAAGCAGCCCATCAGTTTCATATTTGTAGGGGGCCTAGGACTAGTCCAGGCATGTTATTTTGTTGGTGGTTCAGTCTCTATGAGGCCCCACTGTCCCAGGGGAGCAGGCTGCCTAGTTCTTGTGATGTCCTACCCCTCCAACTCCTCAATCCTTCCTCTGACTCTTTCACAAGACTCCCTGAGTTCTGGGGAATTATTTAGCTGTGGGTCTCTGCATCTGCTTTCATTATCTGCTGGATGAAGCCTCTCAGATGACAGATACTACTGGTCTCCTGTCTACAAGTATAGCAGAGTAGTATTAATAGTCTCAGAAGTTGGGTCTCTCCCATGGGTTGGTTCTCAAGTTGTGCCAGTCCTTGGTTGGCCATTTCCTCAATTTCTGTTCCATCTTTTATCCTTGCATATCCTGTAGGGGGACAAATTTGCATCTAAGGTTTTGTGCATTGGATGGTGTCCCCCTCCATACTCTGGCTACAGGATGTATCTACTTCAGTCTTAATATCCCTACTGTTAGGAGTCTCAGCCAGGGTCACCCCCATATCTTCTCAGGCACCTCATGTGTTCTCAGAGATGCCCCAACACTATTTTCCCTCTCCCCAAGCCCTTTTACCCCATCCCCCCTTTACCCACACCTGATCCCCTCTCCTGTTCCTCTCCCCCCCCCTACCCACTTCCTCTCTCCTCCACTTCTCATGTCTATTTTATTTCCCCTTCTTAGTGGGATTCAAGTATCCTCTCTTGATCCCTCTGTTTATTTTGGTCTGTGGGTTGTAACATGCTTATCCTGTACTATAGGGCTAATATCACAGGTTAGTTATTTTTGTAGACTGTCTCAGTTCTCTGTGCTCTCATGGATGGATACGTATGTTTGGGCAAGGGTTTCACAACAGTGGTGCATACTGTGTTTTGTCAGGTGGTACATACTTTCACTTTCAGTGTCTGCCAGGCTTTTCTACTGCAGAGTTAATACCCTGCACCTCCATGAGTACCTTGACACTGTATCTTGGTCCTCATCAGAATGTTATAATTTTGCCATACACTTACATAAATATGGATTCATGATTTATGTGCCTTCTATAGTGGACTGGACGGTTACTGTTTGTTTTAGTCTGCTGGGGCTAAGTGACAAATGATTTATAAACAAAGGTTTTACTTTTCACAGTTGTGAACTCTGGAAAGTCTAAAGTTAAATTTTAAGGTCTAGTTGGGGGCATGCTTGTCTACAGTCCTGTTCTCACTTTAAACTCAGTGTTCTAAAGGGCCACATGATTTTATAAAGTCTCTTCAATAAGGTTATGAACCTATTTATAAGGGCTTCACCTCCCAGACCTGAGTACCTCCCAAAGGTCTCATGCAGTTCTATTACTTTGGGTCTCAGAACTTCAATGTAGGAATTTTGGGAGGACATAGATATGCAGATAATTATGATGTTTAAATTGTTTTGTCATTTGACCAATGAGAGCTTATAAATCTGGCTTCTGTGTCTTTTTTTCTTTCCATTTTTAATCTTAATTTTTATTAATTACACTTTATTCACTTTGAATCCCTCTATGCTCCCTCCCTCCTCCTCTCCCAATCCCATACTCCCTCCCCCTTCTCCACACATGTGCCTCCCCAAGTCCACTGATAAGGGAGGTCCTCCTCTCCCTCCCTATGATCATTGTCTATCAGGACTCATCACAAATAGCTTCACTGTCTTCCTCTGTGGCCTAGTAAGGCTGCTCCCTCCTCAGGGGGAGGTGATCAAAGAGCAGGCCAATCAGTTCATGTCAGAGATACTCCCTATTCCCATTACAATGGAACTCACTTAGACACTGAACTGCCATGGGCAACATCTGTGCATATTTCTAGTTTATCAGTGGTCCTTGGTTGGATTATCAGTCTCAGAAAAGACCCCTGTGCCTAGATTATTTTGGTTCTGTTGCTCTCCTTGTGGAGCACGTTTCCTCTCCAGCTCTCATTATTTCCTACTTCTTTCTTGAAGTTCTGTGCACTCTGCCCAAAATTTGGCTACATGTCTGAGTATCTTCTCTGATATCCTGCAGGGTAGAGCCTTTCAGATTCCCTCCATGGTAGGCTAATATCCTGTTCTGTTTTCTTCCTCTTCTGATGTCCATCCTCGTTGCCTTATTGATTGAGGATTCAGCATCTTAGCCAGAGTCTTCCTCGTTTATAAATTTCTTTAGTTGTACAGATTTTAGTATGTTTATCCTATATTATATGTCTAATATCCACTTATGAGTAGTATATACCCTGTGTGTCTTTCTGCTTCTGGGATACCTCACTCAGGATGATCTTTTCCAGGTCCCAACATTTTCTTGCAATTTTCATGATTTCCTTGTTTTTTTATTGCTGAGTAATATTCCATTATGTAGATGTACCACAGTTTCTGTATTCATTCCTCAGTTGAGGGGCATCTGGGTTAGTATTAGAAATAGAGATGCTACACACATGTTTGGGCAAATGTCCTTGTTGTATACTTAAGCATCCTTTGGATATATGCTTATGAGTGGTATAGCTGAATCTTGAGGAAGTGCTATTTCTAATTTTCTGAGAAAGTGCCAGATTGATGTCCAAAGTGATTATACAAGTTTATGTTGCCACCAGGAATGGAGGAGGCTTCCTATTTTTCAAAATCCTCTTCAGCATGTATTGTCACTTTAACTTCAGATCTTAGCTATTCTGATGGATGTAATGTGAAACCTCAGGGTTGTTTTGATTTGCATTTCCCTGATGACTAAGGGCATTGAGCATTTCTTTAAGTGTTTCTCTTCCATTCCTCCATTGAGAATTCTCTGTTTAACTCTGTAGCCCATTCTTTAATTGGATTACTTGATTTGTTGCTGTTTAACTTCTTGAGTTCTCTATATATTCTGGATATTAACCCTCTTGTCAGATATAGGTTTCTACCCCTATGCAAATGGAATTTCCACATTGCTTCTGATTTTCATTGTTGCCACAGTTATCTTGATATAAATAAATGTAACAAAAGTCTTTGTTGGAACCAGTCAGCTAATATTAGAAAAAAATCCATAATTTGAGATATAGTCTAACATTTTGGAATCATTTGGAGACAGTATATATTTACATAGCCATGGATGTTTTAGAATTTAATCTGTGGAGCTGGGCATGGTGGCATGCACCTGTAATCCCAGCACTCAGGGAGCAAGAGGCAGGCAGATCTCTGTGAATTTAAGACCAGATTGGTCTACAAATTGAGTCCAGGACAGATGAGGATACACAAGCCAATTTCCCCAAAACAAACAAACAAACAAACAAACAAACAAAAAAAAAAAAAAACAAAACCAAAGAAACAAACAAACCAAAGAATTCACTCTGTGTACCATGCTGACCTCAAACTCAGAGAGAGTGGACTGCCTCTGACTCCCAGTCTAGGATGACAGGGATATACTTCTGAGCCAAGCTGAGATATGTTTTTAAAATGACCTATTGTTGAATCCAGGAATGAAAGGATAAAATGAGATGTACAGAGGAACCATTATTCTTTCAATAAACAGTAATAATTCTTCAAATTCTTTAGTTAGTTGTACTTCCAAATCATTTCTGATGTTGTCAATAAGTGAGTTCTTTCCTTTGCTTTGTTAATTTCATCCATTTAAAAATGTTTGAATGTGTTTGCATGTGTACACACCTATGCCATAGTGTGTATGTGCCAGCGAGAGGACAACTTATTGCTGTTTATTACCTACATTCCCTATGTGAGTTCTAAACTGGAAACCCAAGTAGTCTTTTAGCCAGTGAACACACTCGCCCTTATTTGGGTTTAATTATTTTTATGTATGTGGTGGTGTGTGAGTTTGCATACAAAATAGCCCAAGTATAGAAATATTTAAAAAATCTGTTGGAGTAATATGGGCTATGCAGAGATTGAGCTCAAATCATCATGTGTAACCACAACCAACTTTACACACCGAGACAATTTTCTGACATTCACTTGTAGTTCTGAGAAAGAGTTATGAACAAATCTTTACTCCTGAGAATGAATTAACACATTCCAAAACACAAAAGCAGTAAATCATTTTCATTTGCAAACAGCCTTTTTTCAAATTATTTCATTTTATCCCATCCTTAGATGACAATATATTTATACTCAGAACATAAGACAGTATTTTACTGATGTAAAGTTTCAACTAAGTTTAATTGAGTATCAGTGAGCTCATTGTGGAATGTTTGTGGTTTTGCAAAACTGACATGGTCTTGACGATCATATAAGATTGGTAAAAATAAAGCCCACAAAGCTTTCACACACTCTTCAAATCTCTATCATGGCCTAAGAACCCATAGTCACATTACACACACAAAACACGCTTTTTAAAAATAAATCTCATTGTTGATACAATACCTAGCACCTCTCGATAATTCTTAGAAGACAGTACTTCAAGATGATGTGCCTTATAGTAAATAAGGGAACATGAGGAAGCATGGAATTTCAAACAATACATGCATACATACATACATACATATATACAATTAAGCATTTTAACATTAATTTTGGTTAAAATACGTTGACAAAACAAAACACATTGGGGAAACATCTTGAAGGGTGGCACATGAGAATCAAGATTTAAATTGTAGCCATGACTACTTGGTGACATGCAAACAAAGCTTGAAAACAAATGTTTCAAATGAATTTGTGAAAACATGAAAATCAAAAGCACCACGCTTTCTCAGAGACCCTTTCTTGAAGAGCCTGATCACACACTATTTGATATTAATAAGGAATGGACTACATGGATGATCAGAATGCCATTCTATCCATTGCAGCAGAAAAATACCTATCACCAAATGGAAATGCATAAGAAGATGAACAACAGCTACAGAAAGAAGATCAGAATTACCTAATAAATGTTTGTGAATGTATTGCTACACATAAAGCAAACATCAAAACCTCCTCCAATGTTTCAAAATATAGATCATAATCACAATTGGTGATATCCTCACATTACCATGTGAACATGGTAAATAATTTACTTCCTTCAAGGCTATGATAAAAACAGATTTAAAAAGGTTTCTTTTCATTAAAATGAATATATTTATTATGCCCAACGTCATGAAATCTTTTACATAAATATGGTTGCTCTCTTCTATGAATTCTTTTCTACTTCTTGACATCAAGATAATATACAAAGGATTCAAGATATTTACAGAACTAGAGATATAGCTGTGCAGTTAAGACAAATTCATTTCCAGGATCTAGATTGGGGTTTTGAAAACTTCCTGTAATCCCTGCTTAAAGAAAACCAAATGGTCTGTTCTTCCTGTAGACTAGAATGCATAGGCACATAAACACACAAAGACATATTGTTATCACATAATGGAAATTAAATTCCTAAACTAATATGTTTACTCATGAATATTTTTCATATGTAACCATTTATTCCTGTAGCTCAGGAGTTGAGGTTCCTACAGGCTTGTCTACAGAGTTTTTCTTCATCATGAATTCCTTCATGTAACAGACATCAAACATATGGGTTTGAAGGGAGAGAAATGAATCTTTCTCAGTTGGTGGTGTCATTTGGGAATGTTTAAGAAATGCAGCCCTGCTCGTGGAAATATGTTACTTGGGATGGGCTTGATAGTTTTCAACTGGATATCATTTGTAGTTCCCACACTCTGCTTCATGCTGTAGGTTGAGGATGTGAGCTCCAAGCTTCCTAGTTTATCTGCCAGGTGTGACACTTTTGATGTCCATTTCATAGTGATCCCATATCCCTCTGAAACAGGAATGCAAAGTAAACACGTTTGGAAGTTGCCTTAGACATTGTGTTTTGTCACAGAAAAGGCACTAATACACACCATAAATTTTACAACTGGACGATTCATTTAATGTAATTGAAGAGAATTGTAAAATCTAAAAGGGTTACTTCAATGCATAAATTCATAAACCTTTTGTCCATATGAGCTAACAATTGAAAACAAAACAAGGATGGATGTCATAACCAGCTTTTGTTATTCATCCTATGTTCCACAAAATGTGATGGTTCCATATCATGGCTTCTGTTCCCCTAAACATAATTACTGTCCCAAACTACAATTTCTCTTTCCTAACACATAATATGTATTTCTAACCACAAAAGACCAAATGGATATGATTGGTTCTACGGCAAAATCTACATTTTGCATCAGGTGACATCATCAATGAAATAAAGATATAACATATGCCTAATCATTGATTGATGGAAAAAAATTATTCATAAGACAGCACAGACAGTTTTGATTCTTCAAGCTCAGAACCTCTGTAAATTTCTGTCTCAGTGGGTGTGTAGGTGTCACAGTTGAGCTCCAAAGATTGTTATGTGGCCTTAATCAACCAGTAGTGCCTGGATTACAATAATTTTTTTGTCATTTGCATTGAACTAGTGTTTGAGTTGTAGTGAGCAGACTGAAGAATACAGAGGCCTTACCACATTGGTTATATTCAAATAATTCTTCTCCAGTGTGAAACTTTTATGACCATGAAGATTATAGATATGTGCAAGGCCTCATATTTTAACACATCTATAAGGTTTCTCTCCAGTACAAATTCTTTCATGATGATGTTAAGTACATTCATAGTCTTTCTCTGTGTGAATTCTGTATGAATTCTTCCATGACTTTGGAGATGATTCTGATGAGAAAAAGTTTTACCACATTGATTATATTCATAAGATTTTTCTCCATTATGTGTTCTTCATGTCTTAGGAGATATTATGTTCACAGCATTTCTCTTCAGTGTGTGTTCTTTTATGTATTTGTGGATTGTTATGCCTTGCAAAGGCTTTGCCACATTGGTTACATTTATAGGGTTTCTCTCCAATATGTTTTCTTGTCTTGGGAGATAACTGTTACATGGAAAGCCTTTATGATATTAGTTATATTCATAGTTTTTCTCCAGTATGCATTTTTTTATGTATTAGGAGATGACTGTGTTGTACAAAGGTGAAACCACACTGTTTACATTCATAAGGTTTTTATCCATTGTCTGTTATTTTATGTTTTCAAAGACTACTCTGAAATGGGTACATTCATGAAGTTTCTCTCCAGTGTGTGTTCTTTTATGTTTTTGGAGACTACTATGCCATTCAGAGGCTTTACCACACTTTTTACATTTATATGGTTTCTTTCCAGTATGGGTGCTCTTATGCATTTGGAGATGACTGTTACATGAAGATATTTTACCCCACTGGTTGCATTCATAAAATTTCTCTGCAGTGTGTGTTCTTTTTATGTATTAGGAGATGTCAGTTACATGCAAAGTTTTTATCACACTGATTACATCCATATGGATTCTTCCCAGTGTGTGATCTTTTATGCATTAAGAGAAGAGTATTAAAAATGATTTACCACATTGGTTGCATTCATAAGGTTTCTCTCCAGTATGGGTGAGACAAGGACCAGAACCAGGACCAGTATTCTGCTGTTTCACTGTTTCATAATTAATCTGCTCGCCAGCAGAGGGCGCTGGCTCTGAGCCACCACTGGTGGTGGGAATAGTACTCTAGACCTCTGGAAGAGCATCTTGTGCTCTTAACCTCTGAGCAGTCCTGTTAGTCATCCCTCTCTTCTCCTGCAGTTCTTTTCATCCTTCAACCGTCTCCTGTGTCTCTGAGCACTTTAGTGGTGATGGGAGGCAAATTCTCTATCAATTATCTCTGGAATGGTTGACGCTTTCATCAGCGGAGCCCGCTGGGCTGGTGACCCGCAGGAAGAGCCCATGAGGGGAAGGTTCTAGCAGGGTGACTCTGAGAAGTGACCATGCTTCCTCAGCATTGTTCTGGGTGGAACTCAGAACCCTGGTTGCCAGGTAACAGGAGGCCAGCAGCAGCAACAGCAGCCTGGACAGGCCAGCTGGTCCAGAGGATCTGGAGAGATGAGTTTGTTCTGCTTCCAGACCTCCACGGGCTCAGGTCTCAGAGAAGACAGCGGTGGTTGCCTGTGCCGCTGCTGGAGACATGTGGTGCGCTCCCTGACACATATCTGGCCTGTTCCCCACTGGAAGACCAAGGTAACCAGGGCTATCCTGCAGCAGGGAAGCTTTCTGTTCCACCCCACCCCCCATCCACCACAGTCGCAGCCTGGAAGAGTGTTCCTTTTGGGACACTGAGGAATGCTTTTCATGCCTGCTTCCTGCTTAGGTGTAGGGAAAGGGGTCATTGGTGCCCTTCGAGGTTTTCACACTTAAAGCCTCCCTCCTGCCCTGGTCCTTCTTGATAGCGAAAGGTAGTGAGCCTTCCTGCATGGCATCCTCATGCTCAGCAATGATGGCTTGGACTATGTGGAGCAGATGATTCCCTGTTTGCCCGCGGCTGTGCAGAGGGATGACAGGGTATCCCTCTGCTTCTTTCTGGCCCTTTATCCAAAGTTTACCATCATCTGGATGGTTTTGGACCTGATCCTGAAAATGTAGGAGAGCAACAGCAGCCTGGACAGACCAGCCTGGGATCTAGGCAGCCCTCAGATCTTCTCCAGCTGTTTCCCAGGGCCCGTGCCCTGTGTCCTCACAGAACTCAGACTTTAAGTCCTGGCCCCTTAAAGTGACATGGCCAAGCATGGGCAATTGGGGCAGGGGTGGGGCTCTAACAGGTGACATTCCCCTTCCCCAGGGAGTGTCACACACTACCCTTTCTCACTCCCTGAGCGTCCTTTCCCTGTTTCTGTAAAGGATTCTGGACACCATCTGCAGTGTTTGTTATGGATGGAGCCCCCAGCACCCCCAAACCCCTCCCTGGGAAGATTCTAATAGTTCCTTCTAGATGTCTGGGTGGGTTGGGGACACGGGGCCTTAGGGGTGACATCCCCGTGGACTGTCACAGGTATATCCTTCAGGCCCGACTGTGAGGAGGATTAGCAAACGAAAACATGAGTGGGCTTGGGGTGGAGGGGGAGGTGAGAGGGTAGCGTTGTTTGGGGCGGCCAGGGTTGAGGACCAATAATGGCCAGGAGCCTCGCCTTTGGGGTTCTCTCCCTAGGGACTGTCCCCGCGACCTTGCCTGCTGGTAGAGGACAGAGGTTTCCCACAGGGCTCCTGGGTTTTGAGCAGCAGAGGGAGGGACAAGAGAGGAAGGGCCTTGGGGGACACCCATGCCCTGCCCCGCGGCCCTGAAGTGAGGCCAGGCTCCCAACCCCATGTCCCTCTTCCCTGCTCTTACCCACAGGGCAATCTTATCATTCTTGTCCCAGTGGCTGCAGAAATTCCCCCAGTTTTTCTGTGGGGCCCCGGACCTGGCTATCATGAGGTGGCTGCTAGGCTATGCCAGGATCCATGAGCCCACTGCAGAGTTGGACTGCCAATCTGGGGAGATCCTCTGGGCAATAGATAAGCCCGGGATAAGCTGAAGTCCAAGGAGGAGGAGAAAGAGGAGGATGATTACGAAGAGGGTGTGGACCCGGGGGAGGTGCCTGGTGAGCCAGCAGCTGATTCCAGCCCCGTGTCCCACAGGAGAAGTGTCCTGAAGCTCTGGCCAATGAAGCAGAACAGGATGTCTGTCAGCTTAACCGTTCTGCGGGTAGGAAAGGGGACTGTGCTTTCCCTGGCATGGAGAGGCCATCTTGGATTAGCTCACCCCATTCTGCGTGCCTTCAGGCTGCTCCCCTATCCTGGATGACGGTTCACCTCTTTCTGTGCTCAGATCCTGGGCTACTTGGGGCCTCAACTGAAGAGCTGCCCATGCAAGAGACCTTGGTGGTGCAGGAGAAACAGAGCCTGGGTTTAGGGTCAGATGCTAAGCCCCAAGAGGATGCTGAGCTCCTGGATACCATGACTGTGGGACCCCCAGTCTTGCCAGAAGCTAGACTAGTGCAACCTCCGGCTTTAGCATCAGAGGACGCACAGGCCCTTGTGGACCTGATGGATGAGCTACTGTTTCTCTCCACTGTGGTGCACTTGGTGGCACCCAATCCCCTGTCCTTGCTGCCCAAGGAAGACATAGTTGGTACAATTGCCGGCTGAGCTGCACCCAGCACCTGCTCCCCTTAGAGAAAATATTCCTTTATTTTGTATATTTTGAAATTGCTGTCTTTCACTGTTGCGTTATTGTTGTTGGTTTCATATTATTATTAAAAAGGTGTTGCTTACTCAACTTAAGTGATGTGTTCGGAGATAGCACCTTCCCATCTGCCCACAGTAGGTGGAGCCATTCCTGGGCTGTGGTCCTTGATGAGCCAAGGGGTATGGAGCCTGTTTTTGTTGAGAGTTTCCTGCGAGTTGGGCATGTGCATCCGTCTATAGAAGATGCAGCCAGGTGTGTAGTTGGTGTCCAGGGGGTCTACTGGGATAGATTGAGCCCCAGAAAAAAAGCCCAACAGGGTTAGAGCTTGACAGCAGACTTTTGGGGCCACAGCTGGGCCAAGAGCTAGGCTCTGAGGACCAGGACCAGGAACAGTACCAGGACCCAGCTCTGTGGACTATCCCTGTGGGGGGGGAACCTATAGTTTGAGATCCAGAGTACATTTTGGGGGATCATATAAATACATGATATTTCTACATAGCCATGCATGTTTTAGAACTCAATCTTTGGAGCTGGGCATGGTGGCATATACCTGTAATCCTAGCACTCAGGGAAGAAGAGACCTGAATTTGAGGCTAGCCAGGTCTACAAAGTGAGTCTAGGACAACCAATGTTACACAAGGAAATTCTCTCTAAAAAACAAACAAATGAATGAATGAATGAATGAATGAACAAATACAAAAGAGAACTCACTCTGTGGACCACGCTGACCACAGTCTCAGAAAGATTAGCTTGCCATGGACTCCCAGGTCTAGGATGACAGGGATGCACCTGTGAGCCAATCTAAGATATTTTTAATGACCTATTCTTGAATCAAGGAATGAAAGGATAAAATAAGATTTGCAAAGGTACCATTTTTCTTTTAATGAACGGTAATAAGTCTTCAAATTCTACATTTATTTACAATTGCAAATAATTTCTGATGTTGTCAATAAGTGAATTTTCTCCTTTGCTTTAATTTCATACATTGAAAAATGTTTGAGTATGTACATGCGAGTGAGAGGACAACTTATTGTTGTGAATAGCCAAAACCAATGTAAAAGTTCATGTACAGGATGCCTAAGATATACTTAATGCTAAGGGTAAGAGAGTTTATATGCTAATGTTAAGCGAGTTTATATAAAGTTTGGCTATAAAGGCATATCTGCCCAGTCTGTATAAATAAGGTGCAAGCCAAAAAATAGCCACTATCAGTGTAAAGCCCAGGTACAAGATGCCTAGGGTATGCTTAAATGCTAGAGGTAAGAGGGAGTTTAAATAAAGTTTGGCTATAAAGTCATAACTACCCATCCTGTATAAATAAGGTATAAGCCAAAAAATAGCCACAAACAATGTAAAACCCAGGTACAAGATGCCTAGGGTATGCTTAAATGCGAAAGGTAAGATGGAGTTTAAATAAAGTTTGGCTATAAAGGCATAACTACCCATTCTATATATAAATGGGGATAGGAAAAATAGCTACAACATATATAAAAATCTAGGCCTAAACCTCAAAACAGGTACAAGATACCTACAGTGTGCTTATATTCTAAATTAAAAAGGAGATTATATAAAGTTTACTTAAAACATGCATTTTCTATTGCTCAAGGCAACCAGCTTGTCTCTCTATTGGGAGGCTTCTCTAGGAAAATAGGTAGCAACTTGGACTAATACAACAGGCATTGCAAGAGCCCAAAAATATATTTTAATCTCTCCAAACTTGTTTTGATTTCAACATGATAATGATTGTTTGTTCAATAATATGATACCTTATATTGCTGATCCCTTTATATGGGAACAACTCTGAAACTGACTGAGAGATAAAAAATTATGTTTTCAGTCCAAAATTACAACCTGTTTGCTATCTGTTTACATCCCATATATGAGTTTTCGACATGAAACCCAGAGTCTTTTGACCAGTGAAAAAACTGGCCCTTATTTAGGTTTAAAATTGATTTATGTATGTGCTGCTGTGTGAATTTGTATATACAATAGCCCAAGTATAAAAATAGTAGAAAAATCTATAGGAGTAATATGGGCTACCCAGAAATTGAACTCAAAACATCAGGCTTAGAAACAACCAACTATTCCCATTGAGACAATTCTCTGACATTCACTTATAGATCTGAGACAATGTCATGAGCAAAACTTTACTCCTAAGAATGAACTAAGAACAAGTTTCAATTAGGATAATAGAAAAACTGAAAAGTGTAATATTGCACAATACAGCACAGAAACAAGTTTCCAACAAAAGAACACGAGAGGATTATATCATTTTAATTTGGAAATAGCATTTATTATTCAAATTATTTCATGTTCTTCCATCCTTATATAACAGTAAGTTTATAATCTGGATAGAAGACAATATTTTACTGATGTAATATTTCAAGTAAGGTTATTTGAGTATCAATGAACTCAATGGGGAATGTCTGTGGTAAGCAAAACTGGCAACATGACGTTGAACATCATATAACAATGAAGAAAATAAACCCCACAAAGCTGTCACCAAGTCTTCACACATCTGTCATGGCCTAAAAACTCATAGTAACATTACAAACACACAACATGCTTTTTTTTGAAATAAATATCATTGCTGTTACATTATTTAACACCTCTAGATAATTCTCTCAGAAGGCAGTACTTCAACATTAGGTGCCGTATAGTAACTAATGGAAACACGAAGAAGAATGGAACTTTAAACAATATATATTTATATATATATATGTATATGAATACACATATATGTATGTATTCAGTCATACATACATACACACTATTAAGCATTTTAACATTAATATTGGTAAAAATAGAACACATCCAGGGAACATCTTCCACCATTGGACGTGTACTCAGAAGGCATGAGAATCAAGATTTCAAATGCAGCTTTGCCTAATTACTGGCATCCAAATCAGGCTTGAAAACAAACATCTTAAAGGAATTTGTGAAAATGAAAAACACAAGCACCGTGCTTTCTCAGAGACCCTTCCTTGAAAAGCATGATTACACACCACCTGATATAAATAAGCAATGGATTACATAGATGATGGGAATCCCATTCTATACTTTGCATCAGAAAAATACCTATCACCAAGTGGAAATGCATTAGATCAACAGCAGCCACAGAAAGAATATCAGAATGACCTAATAAATGTCAGTTATTGGATTTGATACACATACAGCAAACTTGATAGCTACTCCATTGTTTCAAAATATAGAACACAACCACAATTGGTGACCTCCTCCACTACATTATACATGAACATGGTAAATAATTTACTTCATCCAAGGCCATGTTTCTTTTCATAATTAGATTCTTAGGGTGTACAGATATTAGCACGTTTATCCTGTATTATATGTCTAATACCCACTTATGAGAGAGTATATACCCTGTGTGTCTTTCTGCTTCTGGGATACCTCACTCAGGGTGATCTTTTATAGATCCCACCATTTGCCTGCCAATTTCATGATTTCCTTACTTTTAAATGCTGAGTAGTGTTCCCTTGTGTAAATGTATCACAATTTCTGCATCCATTCCTCAACTGAGTGGCACCTGGGTGGTTTGCAGCTTCTGGCTGTTACAATTAAACAGCTACAGACATGGTTGAACAAATGTCCTTGTTGTATACCTGATCAAATTTTGCATATATGCTTAGGAGTAGTATAGTTGGATCTTGAGGTAGCACTATACCTAATTTTCTGAGAAATTGCCAGATTGATTTCCAAAGTGGTTGTATAAGTCTACATCACCACCAGAAGTGGAGGAGTGTTCCCCTTTCCACACATCTTCTCCAGCATGTGTTGTCACTTGAGTTTTGATCTTATCCATTCTGATAAGTGTAATGTGATATCCCAGGGTCATTTGAATTTGCATTTCCCTGATGATCAAGGAAGAGGGGACAGGAGTTCCACAAGGAGAGCAACAGATGAAAAAATACTGGACACAGGGGTATTTTTTGAGACCGATACTCCAACCAAAGACCATGCATTGAAATGACCTAGAATTTCTTCAAGTCCTGTCCAGATATATTCCATGGCAGCTCAGTCTCCAAGTGAGTTCCCTAGTAATGGGAACAGGAACTGTCTCTGATATGAACTCAGTGTCAGGCTCTTTGGTCACCTCCCCTTGATTGGGGAGCAGACCACAGAGGAGGACAATGCAGACATTTCTGATGAGATCTGATAGGCTAGGGTCAGATGGAAGTGGAGGAGGACCTTCCCTATCAGTGGACTTGAGATCAGAAATGGGAGGAAGTAAGGAGGTTGGGTAAAAGAGGGGATGCAGGATGGAGCCACAGCATGGATACAATGTGAATAAACTGTAATTTACAAAAACATAATTTTTTTAAAGTGAAAAAAGAAACAACCTTCAGATACTAGAAGATTTTTGTTTACATACCAGGATGTTGTTTTTTGAGAAAAGAGATTTTCTGTATGGCCTTGACTGACCTGTCATGCTTTCTAGACCAGGCAGGCCTTAAACTAACACAGATCCATTTCTCTCTGCCAGTCATAGTGCTAATCTTAGAGGCATTTGCCAACAATCCCGGCTTTGAGTTTTTTAATTTAATTTAATGTTTTATTTTTGCGACATGATGTCTCAGTGCATCATTGCCAGTCCAGGACTCTCTTTGTAAACCAGGCTAACCTTGAAGTCATAGAGACCTTCCTTCATCTGCCTCTCAAGTGCTGGGACTAAGGATGTGTGTCACCATGCCTCGTAAGACTTTATAATAGCCTAGTCACACTATGTGATTTCAGACATATCTAGCCACACATCTAGACTGTTTTTTTTAGACAAGGTTTCTCTCTGTAGCTGTGCATGTCCTGGACTTGTTTTGTAGACCAGGGTAACATTGAACTTACACAATAGCATGCTTGTATCTCCTGGAGAGAAGGGATTAGAGATTTGTGCCACAAAGCCTGGCTCAGATTTTATTTCAATAAGATATATATGATTTAAACATAAATTAAAACATGATTTTTAATCGTATATATACATATATATATATGATATATACATATATGATTAAAACAATATATATAAATATATAACATATTTATTAAATATATTGGTTTATATTGCTATATTTAGTGAGTATATATTAATTATACATATGATTATTTAGGTATTTCGAGAGAGGGTTTCTCCTTTTAGCCCTGGCTATCTTGGACTAGATTTGTAGAACATCCTGACCTTGAACTCACAGAGACTGGCCTGCTTCTGCCTGGCAGAGTACTGGGATTAAAGGCCTATGCCAACACTTAGTATTTAGGCACCTGCTTCTGTCTTATGTGTCGACAGCCAGGGAGGGCAGGTGTGGTTACTTTGCTCCTTAAAAGGATCTGCCTGCCCACTTTGTCTCTCTCTTGGCCTCTCTTGCCCTCCTGCTATTGCCTTCTTGCCCTCCCCCTTTCTCTGTTGTGGTGCCTCTCTCTCTCTCTCTCTCTTCCCCCTATCATGTCCTGCTCTCTCATTCTCTGTCTCTCTTCATTTCCATCTGAGAGCCCACCCAAGAATGCAAACATCAGTAAAAGTAAAACAGCTGTGACTATTTCCATCCTTGAATTAAAGCCAGAGGCACATAGCTCTCGAACGGTAGGATGTACTGCTCTGAGATAGCCTTGAATTTAAGCCAGAGGCAGATAGCTCTCAAAGGGCAGGATGAACTGCTCTGAGATAGTTTTTTTAAAAAATAAGGGCAGGGTGAATTGTTTTGAGAAAACTCACAAACGGCCAAAAACTGCAAACAACTAGCTGTAAACTATCTTCATGCTATTCTTGCTGACCAATCAATGTATAGAGCAAAAGTGGCCAGATTTTTAAATATAAAACCCTGTGCTTTGCATGCTCGGGGTCGTCTCCTGTCTGTAGAGGGGCAACCCATTCACGATTTGAATAAAACTCTTGCTTTTGCATCAAGTTGTGGTCAGTAAGTGTTCCTTTGAAGGGCACAATCCTGAGCTCCTGAGCAGTGAGACTCCAGGTCTTACAACGTGAAACTAAAAAGCTTTTGCAATCCATTCCTTAATGATGAAGCAGCTTATAAAATGGGAAACATCTTTACCAGCTACGCAACAGACAGGTTTATATGTAGACCATTAAAAGAAGTCATGAAATGTAAACATGAAGAAACAAACAAACAATCTAGAAAAGATCATCCAGAGTGAGGTGTCCCAGAATCAGAAAGACATACATGGTATACACTCACTTTTAATTGGAGGCTAGACCTATAAAATAGGATAAACATACTAAAATCTGTACACCTAAGGAAGATAAATGAGAAAGAGGACATGGATTAAGATGATCAATCCTCACTTAGAAAGACAAATGGGATGGACATAGGAGAAAACAACAGGACAGAAGCTTACCACAGAGGACCTGTGAAAGATTCTACCTAGCAGTGTATCAAAGTAGATGCTGAGACTCATAAGCAAACCTTGGGCAGAGCACAGGGAATCATATGAAAGAAGGCGGAGTTAGCACGACCTGGAGAGGACAGGAACTCCACAAGGACCAAATATATCACAGCACAGGGGTCTTTTATGAGACTGTTTCTCCAACCAAGGACCATGTATGCATATAACCTAGCACCCCTGCTCAAATGTAGTTCATGTTAGCTCCGCATCCAATTGGTTACCATACTAAGTGGAACAAGGACTATTTCGGACATGAACTCAATGGCTGGCTCATTGACCTCTCCCCCTCCAAGGAAAGATCAGACTTGCTAGGCCACAGAGAAGGACATTGCAGCCAGTCCTGATGATACCTGATAAGCAAGGGTCAGTTGGAACAGGAGGAGGCCCTCCCCTATCAGCGGACTTGGAAAGGGGTAGGGAGGAGATGAGGGAAGGAAGGTGGGATAGGGAGGTGATGAGGAACTGGGCTACAGCTGGGATACAAAGTTAACAAGCTGTATCTAATATTAAAAATAAAAATTAAAAAAGTGGGGCATAAAACAAAGTTCCTAAAGATGAAACACAAAATGCTGACAGATTTCTTTTGTTTGAAGACAGAATTTTTCTGAATAATTTTGGCTGTCCCGGACTCTCTTTATAGAACAGCCTGTGCTTGAACTCACAGAGATCCACCTACCTTAAACTTCCTGAGTGCTAGAAATGCAGGTGATCACCAACAGCCTGAGCTGCTGACAGTTTATTTTGTTTTAGCATTTTATTTTTTGTTGTTGTTTCATGCACTACATCCCAACTGCAGTTTCCTCTTCCTCCACTCTTCCCAGCCACAATCTATCCACCTCTACTCTGCCCACCTCACATCTCCTTCAGATCCACTGCTTCTTTATTTTCAATGAAAAAAAAAATCTGATGGCCTAACAAGTTACAAAAAGACTATGAATAATCCCTCACATCAGAGTTGGTCAAAGCAATACACGAGGAGAGAAAGTATAGGAAAAGCAAGAAAAAGAGTCAGAGACACCCCCATTCTCACTGTTGGAAGTCCCTCAGCGACATCAGGATAATAATCATAAGGTATATCCCAACAACCTAGGTCACAAGACTCATAGAATGTTTATGTTTTTGTCCTTCAGACTCTGTGATCCCCTATGAGCCCAATTGACTCAGTGGGCCATGGTCTTGTTGTGTCCTTGATATCTCTGGTTCCTACAATAACGTATTCCCTCATTTCTGGGGTTCCCCTGGGTACATCATTGTCTTTGGCTATGGTTCTCTGCATCTGTTCCCATCAGATGCTGGGTGATGTCTCTCTGATGACAACTGGGCTAGGCACTCATCTATGATTATAGCAGAGTATCTTTCATTGACATATGTTGCCTGTCATGTTTACAGATATCGTGTGTCTGTAGGCTATCTTTACTCTGGTTCATGGTCATCCAGGCAGTGTCAGGCATGGACTTCCTCTCATGGTGTGGGCCTCAATGTATTTTCTGGAGTGTATTTCATATTATTAGGTTGGGGATTTCCTTCTAGTATCTTCTGTAGGGCTGGATGGCTGCATATATACTGGGTATAGTAGTCTGGGTTGGCATTGGCGGTCTCTTAGTGTCTGCATGATATCCATCCAAGCCCTTCTGGCGTTCATAATCTCTGCTGAGAATTCTAGTGTGATTCTGATAGGTCTACTTATTATTTGAATGCTGTTTTGGTATTAGCAGTGTCATGCATAGAACAGTTAATTTTCGTGGTGTTATCCCTATATGAAATGAAATCTCTGTAACCTAAGAAAATGAAAAATGAACACAAACTTTAATGTGTGTTGAGGAAATTGAGACAAAGAAGGGCCTATTTTGAGGTAAAATAAACTATATATAAAGGCTGCAAA
This sequence comes from Meriones psammophilus, assembly GCA_036365155.1. NCBI lineage: Eukaryota > Metazoa > Chordata > Mammalia > Rodentia > Muridae > Meriones > Meriones psammophilus. The sequence goes on along the minus strand of JAEOAE010000749.1, from coordinate 10,511 downwards.
AATTAAAATACTTGTAATTCAATTATGATATTTTAGAATGCAACTGCATCAAAAAAGTTAACTCCTGGTCCATCAATATACCCAAAAATTTATGTAGCATTTTGACTTTGCATGATGATGAATATTTTTCTATAACTCCTCATATGTCAGTTACTATTGTTTAAGTGATTTCTGAATGAATTACATGACATTATTAAAAGCAGAAAATTTGGTAGTTCTATATGAAAGATGATTATATGCATAGTTTATTTTCCCTCTAACTCTCTCTTTATAGGAAAGGATTTATGAGAATGATTTACAATCTGTGAGTCAATTAATTCAACAGTGGATGGCTAAAAAGGAAAATCGAGGAATCTATCAGTGGCTTAGTCCATGAGGCTGGTTGGCGCAACTCACCTTCAAATACACTGAAATCCTCAAGAAGAAGGTTCATATCTCCTCTTTACATTAACTTCCAAATGAAAAGAATAACCAGGTCATAGCAATGCCTAAAAATAATTTAATGATGCAGAGTACAATAGCAGACAAATTACATAGTTATCCTGATCATAATTGAAGCTAACATTATATAACTGTCCTTCAAAAACCGTCCAGGATAGAAGCAACAAAGTTCAGCTTAAAAACAACTCTCCACCGCCGCTGTGCCACTCCACAACACCTCCCTCGTAGGGCAACCCACATTAAGCACAAGGATTCACCTCCCACCTGCTACGTATGTGCAGGGTCCCTAGGTCCAGACCAAGCATGCTCCTTATTTGATGGCTCAGTCTCTGCAAGCCCCTTGGGGGCTGGGTCAGCTGTTTCTCTTGGTCTTCTTGTGATGTTCCTCGCACCTCCAGGGCCTTCCATCTTTTCCCCAACACTTACTCAGGATCCCTAGAGCTCTGCACCTTTCTTAGGTGCAAGTCTGAGCATCTGTCCAAGCTCATTTCTGGCTGGAGTCTCTGAGACAATAGTCAGGTTAGGGTCCAGGCAACGGGGTTTTACAGTCCCAATTCTGGGCATTCTCAATGCGGTCAAATATCGTCCAACAGAGCCTGATATTCTTCTTCCGTGAGAAGAGCCTCGAGTGTTGGTTCGATCTGCTCCCATGGTACATCTGGGTCCAGAGCGGCTGGTCCCTGTTCCTCTTCCACTGTTCTCACCTGTTGCTCCAGGAAGAGCTGGACAGGGCAGGAGTCGCTGGATTCTGGGTAGGCCTCTATGAAGAAGGTGAGCTCGGGTCTTGACATCAAAGCTTCTGCACACTGGCCTCCTGCAGAACCCGACGTCAACAAGCTGTCCCGGGAAGCCTCCTCCTCAATGCAACATGATGCTCCAGGAGCCCTTTCCGGGCCAGGAGAGGCAGGCAGGTCCTCACCTTTAGCTGTGCTCCCTCCATCGTGGCCTTTTTGCCTGGCCTTTCTGTTCTGGAACCATATGTGGACGGTGTCCTCAGGCAAACCTGTGCTCAGTGCCAGTTGCACCCTCGTGGCATAGTCTGGAGATGGAGAGATCTCAAAAGCTTGCACTAGCATGCTGATCTGTGCTGGACTAAGCCGCGTTCGAGGCCTTCTCCGTTCTGAGGGCGGGCCTCTTGCTTGTTGTACCCTGGCGACAAGCTTTTCAGGAGGCTGTTGGGAGGCTTCATGGCTGGAGCCTGTGGTGGTCTGCTTTGAGGTCTTCCTCGACATGCCAGTTCTAGTTCTGCGGTTTTGAAACCACACGCGGATGGAGGACTCTGGAACTCCGAATTCCCTGGCCAGTTCCTGCCTGGTCCTGAAGCTCGGGTAAGGTGTCTTGGCGAAAACTGAGAGCAAGACCTCCTTCTGCTTGGCCTGCCAAACAGTCTTTTGACGCCGGGATATCTTTGTCTTACTGCAGCCACCCACATCTGCCTGATCTTCCATCCTGCCGAGGACACTTTGACAGGAGTTCTTCCTCTCCACTGTGTACTCAGAACAACACCCAGGAAAGTGCAGACTATGGCAAATGCGTAAAGGGGTCCGCTGCTCACCCTTAAATACCGACCTGAGGCCCCACCCACTCCCTCGAGGCCTCCAATTACAGGCCAAACCGTGGAACACTCTTCTGCTTCCAAACTGTGAAACCCTTCCTTCCTCTTGCGAATTTTCCCATATCCCACCCTAAAGCAGCCTTTCCAGAAACAGTTGACCTTGCGTTCTACCCAAATTCCACTGCTTAGCTCACAGTACGCACCTGTGTTGGAACACAAGGAGTTTGAGGGGAGAGTCTAAGGCACGGCTTCTGATGATCAGGCAAGGAGAAGAGGCATAAGCCAGGAGAAGTCTTTGCCTACTTTAACAAGGTCATTCATTCAGCTCTGGCTGATGCTCAAGGAGGAACGTGGCTAGAACAGATCTTGCACTCTCGTGTGCCGTCTGCCTTAAGTTCCTTTGAGCTCCAGTCTCCCGTGTATGATTTCAACAATCTAAATATGGTTAGGACCCTGAAAGTCTAAGCATTTGGGCAGAGAGGAGACTTATCCTGCAGAAAGACTCCTGGAATTATTTCTGAATTTCTCCTTCAGTGGCAGGCTACAAAAAGGTGTCAACTTCCTTCTTGGACCCTCTGGTTCCACCTATTTAATCCACCATACACTTTGTCCTACTGGAGAAATTTTACAGATTCCTAGAAACTGTATGAACCTTCACAAGCACACATTGTGAATCCCAAGGCTTTTGGGAGAGGATACTGAAGTCATCTCCTGCATTACAAGGAACATTTGTTGCTGCCATTAATTTGGATCTTTGATCATTAGGTACTGTTTTCCAGAACACACAATTTCCGGTACTGCCAAATGTGCCTGTCGTTCTTAAGGGTGTGGCTTTGCCCTAGATGGAGGAGAACAGTAACAGCTGAGCAATTCTACCCCTGCCTTATTTTTGTATCTCCTGTTTTACATGCGCCATAATTTTAACTTTTTTCCTTGCAGTCCCAATCAACAGTACCTGGGTGTATAACAGATCCTGTAGAAGTTATTCTGCTTCTTCCTGAGATCCTCTTTACCATCCTTGAATACACAGGTCCATAAACAACTGTATTTCCTTTGTGACATAGAACCCTTGCAGATAGGGTCAGAGGTTTATCTGCAGCCAGATGAAAAGTTGCGCTAATGCATCCAGTGGTGTGTATCAAATCTGAAATTCTCAGTTTAGATTTTCCTACCTGCCTAGTACCTCATGGATGCCTGATGGGAGACAGTTCATATTGTTGCATGAGGGGCCTAAGCCTGGCAGGCCCCTCTGTTGGTTTCCCTATGGCAAGAGGTTAGCCTGTATGTCCCTCTCAGAGCAGTGATCCCTAGACCAGTGCTTTCCCTTGCCACAGCTGCCATGAAACCCTGGGGACCTTTGCATTCCCTTGGAGCCAGTATCTGCTTGTTCCCTTCTGTGAGTAAAGGGACCACTTGCCTCTGTGTTAACTCACCTCCTATTTTGGGTTCTAGAGATTCTAAACTCACGGTTTTTTGGTAAATGCCTGGATTCACCCAAAATAGCACACTGGGTGTTTTGAGAACTGGGAACTCTAGCTGTAGCTTGTCCTGTGTGGTCGGCATGATGCTCCTGAGAGCCAATAACAGTTGTCTCTCTTAATAATTCATCTTTTCGGGCCACTCTTTTCATGCTCTAAATGCTCTCCTACATGTGGTATTTGCAGTATCATGTGCCAAGAATGGCATCAGTGCTTATCTGGTGTCAGTCTGGTACTGCCCTCTTTGGAGCTTAACCAAATCTCTGTATGAAGTTGGTCAACAGTCTTCTCCAGGGCCTTGAATTACCTCAGTGAATGATCCCGTTGTTTTGCACAGCCTCCTAAATAGATCCAGGCACTCTTAATACTGCAACATGGCATTCAGTGACTTCATCATCAGAACAAATGAGGTACCACCTGGGAATGAGAAAAACAACTGTGATTATTTGAATTGAAGCCAGGTGCTGATAGCTCTTGAAGGGCAGGGTGAACTGTTCTGAGAAACAACCAGCTGTAAAGTATAGAGCAAAAGTGATCTGATTTTCAGGCATAAAAACCCTGTGCTTTGCATCTTCAGGGTCATGTCCTGTCTTTGGAGGTGCGACCTACTTTGACAGCAATAAAACCTTTTGCTATTGCATTGAGTTGTAGTCTGTGAGTGTGTCTGTGAAGGGCGCAATCCTGAACTCCTGAGCAGTGAGACTCCAGGTCTTACATTTTGGTGCGTTGCCCGGAAAACAGCGTGCCCTTCCTTAACCCTCAACAGACTGGGCTCAGAGGTCGAGCTCGGAACAGGTTAGTCTGATTTCTGGTATACCACTGTTTCTCTTTAGTCACCTATCTGGACCTTTTTGTCGTCTGCTCAGTCACTGCAATAGACATATTTCTCAGAATATCGATTGACTGGGAACTGGAGGACATTCCAGATTCCATTTGGGGAGGCTAGGTCCTGCATGGTCTTCCTCCCATCTGTTTTTCTTCAGAGACAGCTGCCGTGAGGCAGCCTCTCAATCAGAATTCTGTGGTACCACCCATAAGGGTGTCCTTGTCAAATTGCCTGTCTTGTTCTTTTTGTCTCTATTATTGTTGCTTCTTTGACTTTCTTGATGGATGACTTTATTATAGGACAGGCTGTGACTATCATGTCTTGGAGGTGAGATACAAGGCACATATTTCTTTGAATATGTCCTATTCTCACACCAGCCCACTTGGGATGATTGCCAGTAACTCTTGCAGGCCCTTTTGACTAGTGAGGAATGAGACGGGTCCTCCTTTAGGCTAAAGACTGTGCCAGGAATGGACAGGAGGCCTTCCATCCTCCCTAATGAGATTGATGATGGCTTTCCCCTCACCCACCCCAACTGGGATTACAACGTATCCGGAGGTAGGGAATGCCTGTTGGTCTACTGCCAGACTCTAATATCATGTGTCCATGGGACCGCTCAAAAGCCCACCAATTTGATGAAGGTAAGAGAGATGGTTCAGGAGCCAGATGAATCTCCCACAGGCTTTCTTCAACGGCTGATGGAGGCATATAGCTGGTTTACACCTTATGAACCTACCTCAGATGAGCATAAGGCAATGGTGACTATAATCTTTATAGACCAGTCATCCACAGATATTTGTAGAAAACTCCAGAAAATAGAGGGTTTACAGGAAAAATCGTTAAAGGATTTAGTGTAGGTAGCAGAAAAGGTTTTTTACAGCCAGGAGATGAAAGAAGAGAAAGAGGAAAGAAACCAAAAAGAGCAGGAAGTGAGATAAAGAGAAAGGATAAGAGGCAAGACAGAAAGTTGACTAAGATCCTAGCCACCACAGTGCAGTCATAATGATAGGGAGAGAGTTCCTGGAAATCAGAGGGGCCCTCTGGCTAAGGATCAGTGTGCCTATTGCAAGGAGAAAGGACACTGGATCCAGGATTGTCCCAAAAAAGATGAAGCCCTACACCTAGACCTGGCACCTCCAGGCCACCAATTCCCAGGTAACTCATCTCTAATATGTGGATGATATACTATTAGCAGCAGATTGTAAAGAAAGTTGTTTTGACGCCACCGACCAGCTGTAGCAAGAGATGGGTGAGCTCAGCTACAGCGAAAAACTCCCATCCTGCAGGTCAGTTATCTGGGATATATATTAAAAGAGGGAAAGAGATGGCCTTCGGAGGCTAGAAAAGAGACTGTATTTCATATTCCCCCTCCAGGGACTACTGAACAACTGAGGGAAATTTTCGGTACAGCAGGGTTTTGCTGGCTGTGGATTCCGGGATTTGCCAAGATGGCAGCCCTTCTGCATGCCCTTACAAAGGGCAATGACTCTTTCATCTGGGGACAGGATGAACAAGCTGCATTTGATAATATCAAACAAGCCTTAATATTGGCTCCAGCTTTGGGACTCCTGATGTAACCAAACCCTTCCATCTCTATGTGGCTGAGAATCAGGGAATGGTCAATGGGGTGCTAACACAGAAAAATTGGACCCTGGAAGAGACCGTAGCCTATCTATCCAAAACACTTGATTCAGTAGTGGCAACATGGCCAACCTGGCTGGCAATAATAGAAGCAGTGGCGGCACTAGTATAACATGCAGACAAATGACTCTGGGACAGGACCTCACCATCTGTGCTCCTCATGCCCTTGAGAGTGTCATAAGGCAGCCACCTGATTGATGGCTCATGAATGTCCACATGACACAATGCCAGGCCTTGCTCTTGAATAATGATAGAGTCATCTTTACTCTGGCTACAAGGCTAAACCCAGCCACCATATTGCAGGATCCAGAAATCCAGGCCCTGGAGCATGATTGTTTGCAGGTTCTAGCAGAGGAACAGGGATTGCAAAAGGAATTGAAAGATCAGCCTCTGCCCAATGCCGAGGTAACATACTGTATTGATGGGATCAGTTTTTTGAGAACAGGAAGGGAAAGGCAGGGGCAGCTGTAGTAGATGGACATAAGGTAATATGGGCCCAGGCGTTGCCAGAAGGCACATCTGTTCAGCGAGCTGAATTGATTGCTTTAACCTAGGCATTAGCTCTGGAAAAGGGCAAAAGATAAACATCTACACTGATAGTTGGTTTGCCTTACCAACAGCCCATGAGCTCAGGGCCATCTATCAGCAGAGAGGCCTGCTAACATCAGCCAGTAAAGAGATAAAAAATAATAACAAGATTTTGGCTTTGCTCAATGCCTAGTTGCTGCTGGACAAGGTAAGCATGATTCATTGCCCAGGACATCAGAAGGGGACTTCCAGGCAGCAAAGGGAATAATGTGGCTGATCAGGAGGCTAAAGCAGCTGCTAGAGGAAACTCTGTCCCAGTGGTACTAACTGCTGAACTGCCCAGAGAAGAATGACTAAACTACTCAGAAAGTGACTTAAAGTTAATATGGCAAAAAAGGGAATATTTGACACTGACTTGGGGGCATGGATAAACTCAAAGGTAAGATCATTCTACCCCAGGAAGATGCTGAGAGATTAATAACTCAAATGTATAAATGGACTCACTTGAGGGCAAAGAAATTGGCTGAAGTTGCCCGCCAATCTCAGTACCGAATACTAAACCTCACCACCTTGACTGAGTGAGTGACTAGGACGTGTGAACCTTGCCAGTGTGTAAACATAGGTGAGAGTTTCCAGAGCCCAGGGAAGCCGCTGAGAGGAACTGTGGCAGACTTTTTGGAGTTAATGGCAAATTTGGTGTTAATGGCATCTGAGCAGTGTAACCCTGCCTCTTAACTTTGGCTATTTTTCAAAGTCCAGTTTCTTATAAACTGACCTTGGTGGTCCTACAGCAGACTGCTCTGACCCTGAGAAAATGTGTGCAACCATAGTTACCAGACAAAAGGCTCTGTGTAACCTTGAGTGAGCTCTCCTATGTTTTGACCAAGTAAAGCTCCTACATGAGAAACTGCTTGTACTTTTTTGCCTACTTGTTAACCTGACGTCTATTAAATCGACACCTGGATCAGCATGTAGACTTGGTGTCCTTCTCTGTGTCACCGAGTCTCTCTCTCTCTCCCAGCCCTCTCTCAAGTGACACTGCTGGCCTGTGACAAGGTACTAGACCTGGAATGCATTGGGAAGTGAATTTCACTGAAATTAACCATCCAGGTACAGCAATAAATATCTCCTGGTTTTTTTAGACACTTTCTCAGGATGGGTGGAAGCTTTTCCCACAAAGAAGTAAATCGCCCTGATCGTGGCCAAAAAAATTCTGGAAGACATTTTCCTTGGTTTGGTATTCCAAAGGTAATTGGGTCAGACAATGGACCAACCTTTGTTGTTCAGGTAAGCCAGGAGGTGGCCAGGTTTCTGGGGCTTGATTGGAAGTTACATTGTGCTTATAGACCTAAAAGTTCAGGACAGGTAGAGAGAATGAATAGAGCTCTCAAAGAGACTCTCACCAAATTGAAATTAATGACTGGCGGTGACAGGGTGGTGCTCCTTCCCTTGGCCCACTTTAGGGTCAGAAATACTCTCTCCATACTAGGCTTAACTCCTTTGAACTACTATATGGGTTCCTGTTCCTGACTCTTCTTGGGGACCCCCTGACATAACTAGTGGTAACTCTGACTTGTACAGGCTGAAATAATTGCACCTTATTCAGAAAGAGATTTGGAGCAAGGTTGGCAGTGCATATGTGCCTGGGTGCTTTTAGGTGCCCCATCAGTTCCACGTTGAAGATCTGGTATATGTGCAGTGACATGGCAACCAGAATCTGGAACCTTGGTGGAAGGGTCCTTATTACATCCTCCTCACCACACCAACTGCAGTCAAAGTAGAGGGCATCACAGCTTGAATCCACATGTCACATGTTAAGCATGCATTTCATCAACCTGCAACACCTGGAAAGTCCAAGCCTCCAACTACCCGCTGAAATTGAAAGTCATCAGGGACAATACACTCACTGACCAGAACTCCCCTTGTCTGGGAAAGTATAAGTACAGTTCAAGTCCTGATATTCCAGAAAGAATATCAACCTCTCTATGAGGTTGATCCACAATTTAGGGTTAAAATTGAGTTAAAAAGGAGGGGTGAGGGACCACCTGGGAAAGAGAAACACCTGTGATTATTTGAATTGAAGTCAGGTGTAGTTAACTCTTGAAGGAAAGGGGCAACTGTTCTGAGAACAACTATCTACAACCACCTGTAAACTATCTACAAGCAGCTGTATACTATCTAAAACCAGGTGTAAACTATCTTCATGCTATTCTTGCTGACCAATCAATGTATAGAGCAAAAGTGGTTTGAATTTCAGGTGTAAAACCCTGTGCTTTGCATATTCAGGGTCATCTTCTGTCTTTGGAGGGGGGACCCTATCGCAATTGGAATAAAACTCTTGCTTTTGCATCGAGTTGTGGTCTACGAGTGTTCCTGGGAAGGGCACAATCCCAAGCTCTTGAGCAGTGAGACTCCAGTTCTTACAACATGAAACTAAAATGCTTTTGCAATCCATTCTTTAGGTGGTGAAACAGATTATAAAATGGGAAACCTCTTTACCAGCTATACAACAGACAGGTTTAATTCTAGACCATTCAAAGAAGTCATAAAATGTAAACATGAACAAACAAACAATCCAGAAAAGATAATCCTCAGTGAGGTGTCCCAGAAGCAGAAAGACATACACGGTATACACTCACTTTTAAGTGGATGCTAAACCTATAAGATAGGATAAACATACCTAAATCTGTACACCTAAAGAAGATAAATGAGAAAGAAGACCTGGGTTAAGATGATCAATCCTCACTTAGAAAGACCAATGGGATGGATATAGGCAAAAACAAGAAACAGGACAGAAGCTTGCCCCAGAGGACCTATTAAAGACTCTCCCTAGCAGTATATCAAAGCAGATGCTGAGACTCATAACCAAACCTTGGGCAGAGCACAGGGAATCATATGAAAGAAGGAGGAGTTAGTGTGACCTGGAGAGGACAGGAACTCTACAAGGACCAAATATATCAGAGCACATGGGTCTTTTATAAGACTGTTTCTCCAACCAAGGACCATGTATGCCTATAACCTAGCACCCTTGGTAAACCCTGACACCTTATTGCCAGATTCAGAAATCCAGCCCCTGGAGCATGATTGTTTGCAGGTTCTAGCAGAAGAACAGGGATGGCTAAAGGACATGAAAGATCAGCCTCTGCCCTACTGTGTGATGACATACTATATGGATGGGAGCAGTTTTGGGAGAATGGGAAGAAAGGCAATGGCAGCAGTAGTAGATGGACATAAGGTAATATGGGTCCAGGCGTTGCTGGAGGGCACTTCTGCTCAGCGAGCTGAATTGATTGCTTTAACCCAGGCATTAACTCTGGGAAAGGGTAAAGAGAAACATCTACTCTGATAGTCAGTACACCTTCGCAACAGCCCATGTGCAAGACACCATCTATCAGCAGAGAGGCCTGCTAACATCAGCCAGTAATGAGATAAAAAATAAAAACGAATTCTGACTTTGTTCAACGCCTTGTTGCTGCCCAACAAGGTAAGCATTATTCATTGCCAGGGACAGCAGAAGGGAACTTGAGGCAACAAAGGGGAATAACATGGCGATCAGGAGGCTAAAGTAGCTGCTAGAGGAAACTCTGTCCCAGTGTTACTAACCGCTGAACTGCCCAGAGAAGAATGACTAAACTACTCAGAAAGTGACTTAAAGTTAATAATGGGCAGAAAAAAAAGGGGATATTTGACAACGACGTGGGGCATGGATTGACTCTAAAGGTAAGATCATTCTACCACAGGAAGACACTGAGAGATTAATTACTCAGATGCATAAGTGGACTCACTTGTGGGCAAAGAAATTGGCTGAAGTTGCCCGCCAATCCAAGTACTGAACACTAAACCTCACCACCCTGACTCAGAGTGACTAGGGCATGTGAACTTGCCAGAGGATAAACATAGGTCAGAGTTCCAGAGCACAGGGAAGTGGCTGAGAGGAACTGTGGCAGCCTTTTTGGGAGTTAATGGCAAATTTTGAGTTAATGGCATCTGAGCAGGGGAATCCAGCCCATTGGCTTTGGCTATTTTCCAAAGTCCAGTTTCT
>JAEOAE010002321.1:97500-99533 GCA_036365155.1 Meriones psammophilus | reverse complement strand
ACATCTGTGCTTATGAACAGGATAATAGAGGAAAAAAAATAAACTGCATAAAGACCTAGATGAAGATAAAGTCAAACAGATTATTGCCATTTGCAAAGAAATGGAGGAAGATAAAGTCAAACAGATTTTGGACATCCCTAAAGAAATATAGGAAGTTACAGCCAAATAATTTGTGGCCTTTAGAGAGGAAATACTTAAATCACTGAAAGATATTAAAGAAACAGAGGATTGTTTGAACAAACAGCTGAAGGAATTGAAGGAAAATACAGTCAGAGAAGTGAAGGAAATCAGTAAAATGGCTCAAGATCTGATAAGAGAATTGGAAAAAAATAAAGAAAACACAAGTGGAAGAAACTGTCGAGAGAAAGAACTTAGGGAGGAAAAGGGGAACTACAGAGGTAAGCATAAGCAATAGACTACGAGAGATGGAAGAAAGAATCTTAGGTGTGGAAGACACAATGGAAGAAATAGATGTAGCTATCGAAGAAAATGTTAAATCTAAAATTTCCTGACATAGACCATCCAAGAAATCCAAGACAACATGAAAAGCAAAACCTAAAAATAATAGGAATAGAGGAAAAAGAAGATTCCCTCCTCCAAGGCCCAGAAAATATTTTCAACAAAATCATAGAAGAAAATTTCCCCAACTTAAAAGAGAGGTCTATAAGAATACAAGAGGCCTACAGAACACCGAATAAATTAGACCAGAATAGAAAATCCTCCCACCACATAATAAACAGTAAGTATACAGAACAAAGAAAAAATACTAAAAGCTGCAAAGGAAAAAGGCGAAGTAACATATAATGGCAAACCCATTAGAATCACACCTGATTTCTCAACAGAGACTATGAAAGCCAGAAGAACCTGAACAGATATCATGCAGACCCTAAGATAACACAGATGACCGCCCAGGCTACTATACCCAGCAAAAGTCTCAGTCATCATAGATGGAGCAAACAAGATATTTAATGACAAAAACAAATTTAAACAATACCTACCCTCAAATCCAGAGGTACAGAAGCTCCTAGAAGGGAAACTACAACCCAGGAAAGCTAACTACATTCAGGAAAACACAGGGAATAAATAATGTCACTACAGCAAAACTAAAAGTAACCAAGCACACAAACACACTACCACAAGCAACATCAAAATAAAAGGAACTAACAGCCACTGATCATTAATTTCCCTCAACATCAATGGACTTAACCCTCCAATAAAGATACAGACTATCAGGATGGATATGTAAACAAGACCCAACAATCTGTTACATACAAGAAACACATCTAAGTCACAAAGATAGACATTACCTGAGAGTAAAACCTGGAAGGTTCCAAGCAAATGGATCCAAGAAACATGCAGGAGTAGCCATTCTAATATCTAATAAATTAGATTTTCAACCAAAATTAATCAAAAGACATGAGGAAGGTCATTTCATACTCATCAAAGGAAAATTCTGCCAAGAAGAAATCACAATTCTGAACATCTATGCCTCAAATACAAAGGTACCCACGTTTGTAAAAGAAACATTAATAAAACCTAAACCACACACAAATCCCCATACATTACTACTGGGAAACTTCAACACCCCACTCTCAACAAAGGACAATTAAACAACAGAAATTAAACAAAGAAACAATATCTCTAATAGAGGTCACGTATCAAATGGACCTAACAGATATCTACAGAATCTTACACCCAAAGACAAAGGAATTTACCTTCTTCTCAGCACCTCATGGAACCTTCTCCAAAATAGACCATATCGTTGGTAACAAAGTGAGTCTCAACAGATATAAGAAGATTGAAATAATGCCTTGTATCCTATCTAATTACCATGGACTAAAGCTGGACCTCAACAACAGAAATAGTAAAAAGCCTACACACACATGGAAACTGAACAACTCACTACTAAACGATAGCTGGGTCAGGCAAGAAATAAAGAAAGAAATTGGAGTCTTCCTAGAATTCAATGAAAATGAAGACACAACATACCCAAACTTATGGGACATGATGAAAGCAGTACTAAGAGAAAAGTT
>JAEOAE010002321.1:0-92500 GCA_036365155.1 Meriones psammophilus | reverse complement strand
CAAGACCATTATGATGTCTTGGTAGAATTGTAATATCATAACATTGTGACGTCACAATACCATTGTGATATCTTAGTAGAATTATAATATCATAACATTGTGATGTCACAATACCATTATGATGTCTTGGTAGAATTATAATATCATAACATTGTGATGTCACAATACCATTGTGATGTCTTGGTAGAATTATAATATCATAACATTGTGACGTCAAAATCATAGCATTCTGATTTCAAAATGGCTTTGTGATGTCCTACTAGTTTCCAGTTGTGATGTCATAATTCCCTTGTGATGTCACAATAGTCTCTGTGATGTCATCATGGTGATGTCAGAATGCCATTTTGACTAGAGAAATGCACCATTGTGATGTCACTAGTAACATTGTGAGGTCACAATTCGGACCAGAGTGATTTCACAATAAAATTGTGATGTCAAACTAGTAAAACTGTGATGTCATAATTCCGTTTGATGTCACAAAACTAGCATTGTGATGCCAAAATATCTTTGTGATATCAATACCTTACTGATATCATAATACCATTGTTACATCATAGTGAATGGATGTCACAATAGTAAACATTTGATGTCACAATTCAATTGTAATGCCATGATTCATGTGATCTCACAGTTGAACCATTATGATGTCAAAAATACAATTATGATATCCTAAATAATACCACTGTGATTTCACGATGGCTTTGTGATATCCTACCGGTACCATTGTGAGGTCATCAAAAAATTGTGATGTCACAATTCAATGTTATGTCATAAGGTCACAATGCTACCATTGTAATGTCACAATACAATTGTGATGTCCTACTAGTAACATTGGTGGTGTCAGAATATTCCATTGTGATGTCTTGGTAGAATTATGATGCCATAATGCCATTGTGACAAAGAAATAGTATCATTGTGATATCATGGTTTCAACTGTCATTTCACAACACTGTGATTGTGATGTCACAATACCATTGTGATGTCTTGGTAGAATTGTGATATCATAATACACTTGTGATATCACAATAATAGCATTGTGATGTCAATGTCTTTGAATTACTATATATCATTTGATGTAATAATTCCATTGTGACTGTAGAATATTACCATTGTGATGTCATGGTAAATTGTGATGTCACAATAACCATTGTGATGTCTCAATACAATTGTAATGTCATTATTCTAGTGCGATGTCAAAATATTATGTCACAATGTCATTGTGATATCCCACTAGTACCATTCTTATGTCATAATGCCATTGTGACTAGAGATAGTATCATTGTGATGTCATTGAATTGTTATAGGATAACCATTGTGATGTCACAAGTCAATTGTTATATTATAATTCTGAATTCAAAATCACTAAATTGTGATGTCACAACTTGTGATGTTCTCCTAGTACCATTGTTATGTAATAATAGCATTGCAATGTCCAATAAGCTTTCTGAAATCACATTGTCTTTGTGATGTCAATCATGGTGATGTCAGAATACCATTTTGACAAAACAAATAGTACCATTGTGATGTCAAAGTCAATTGTGATGTTACAATCAGATGTCATTAGTGAGATGTCCCAATAAGATTGTAATGTCCTACTAGTACCATTGTTATATCATAATACCCTTTGATGTCACAAAAGTAGCATTGTGATGTCAAAATATCTTTGTGATATATTAATAGTTCCTGATATCAAATCAAAGTTACATCATAGTGCAATTGTGATGTCACAATAGTACCATTGTGATGGGACAATTCAATTGAATGAAATAATTCTCTAGTGACATCACAAACAAACCATTGTGGTGTCACAAGTTATTGTCACAGTTGAACCATTATGATGTCAAAATACATTATGATATCCATTAATACCAACATTTGATGTTACAATGTATTTGTGATATCCTAGTAGTACCATTGATATGTCATAAAAATTGTGACTAGAGAATTGTACCATTGTGATGTCATAGTACAATTCAATTGGAATGAGAATAATAACTCTGATGATGTTATAATTGAAACATTGTGATGTCACAATATAATAGTGATCTCCTTGTGATACCATCTTCATGTCAACTGTCATTTCACTGTACTAATATTATGATGTCACAATATCTTTGAGATATCCTACTAGTACCATTGTGATGGCATAAAACATTATGACTAGAGATTGTACCATTGTGATGTTATAGCAATTGTGATGTCACAAGAGTACCATTGTGATGTCACAGTTCAATGGTAATGTCATAATACTCTAGTGATGTCACAACAGTAGCTTTGTGATGTCCTGCTAGTATCATTGTGATATCCCAATATACCATTGTGATGTCATAATGCCATTGTGACTCAGAATGTATTTGTGATGTCATTGGATGTTACAATTGTGATGGCATAATGCCATTGTGATGTCACAATAGTACAATGGTTATATTATAATTACTCTAGTAATTCAAAATCACAAAATTGTGATGTCACAATAAGATTTTGATGTAATACCTGTACCATTGTTATATAATAATATACTTGCAATGTCACAATAGTAGCTTTGTAAATGTCATTGTCTTTCTGATGTCTAATTGTATCATTGTGGTGTCATAATACCATTGTAACAAAACAATAGTAACATTGTGATTTCATAGTATAATTATGATCAAAATTGTACCATAGTGATGTCACAATTCAATAGTGATGCTATATTTCTCTAGTGATGTCATTATTGAACCATTTGATGTCATAATAAGATTGTGATGTCCTACTAGTACCATTGTTATGTCATAGTACAATATGATATCACAATAGTAGCATTGTGATGTCATAATGTCTTTGTGATATCCTACTAGTACCATTGAGATGTCATCATGCCATTGTGAAAGAATAGTACCATTTTGATGTCATAGTACAATTGTGATGTCACAGACAATGTCAATTCAAATAATAATTCTCTAATGATATAAAACTATGATTATGATATAAAACTATGATTGTGATGTCCTGCTAGTACACTTATGATGTCATACTATAATATGAAATGTCACAATAGTAACATTTTGATGTTACAATGTATTTGTGATATCCTACTAATACCATTGATATGTCATAATGCCATTGTGACTAGAGAATAGTACCATTGTGATGTCATAGCATTGTGATTGGAATCATTTGTTATATCATAATTCTCTAGTAATGTCAAAATCAAAAATTGTGATGTCAGAATATAATTGTGATATCCTCCTAGTAATCTTATGTCATAATAGCTTAGTGATTTCACAATAGTAATATTATGATGTCACATTGTCTTTGAGATATCCTAATATTACCATTGAGATGCCATAATGGCATTGTGACTATTGTACCATTGTGATGTCATAATTCAATTATAATGTCACAAGAGTACCATTGTGATATCAAGTTCAAATGATTGTGATGTCACAATATGTTTGTGGTGTCCTACTAGTACCATTATGATGTAATAATCCTCTTGCAATGTCACAATAGTATCATTGTGATGTCATAATGTCTTTGTGATATCCTAATAGTACCACTGTGATGTTATAATGCTATTATGACTAGAGAATAGTACCATTGTGTTGTCATAGTACAATTGTGATGTCACAAGTCTACCATTGTAATGTCACAATTCTATTGTTCATAATTCTCTATCGATGTAACATTAGTACCATTGTGATGTCACAATGATTGAGACATACTGGTGGAACAATTGTGATGTCATAATTCCCTTCTGACTTCACAATAATAGCATTGTGATGTCACAATAGTGTTGTAACATCCTAATAGTATCATCATGATATCATAATGCCATTATGACTAGGCAGTTGTACATTGTGATATCATAATACAATTTTGATGTCACAACAGTCCTACTGTGATGTAACCATTCAATTGTAATGTCATAATTCTCCAGCAATGTCACAGTAAAACCAGTGTGATGTCACAATGAGATTGTGAAGTCCTCCTAGCATCATTGGATATCACAATAGTAGCATTGTCTTGTCATAATGCCATTATGACCAGTGAATGTTACCATTGTGATGTCATAGTGTGATATCACAGGTCAATTATGATGTCATAAATCCCTATTGTCACAATCAAACCATTGTGATGTCATAATAACCTTGCGATGTCACAATAGTAGCTTTGTGAAGTCACAATGTCTTTGTGATGTCTGAATTGTACCATTGTGAAGTCATAATGCCATTCTGACTACAGAATAGTATCATTGTGAGGTCATAGTACAATTGTGATGTCACAATAATATCATTGTGATATCACAATTCAATGTCTTTGTGACATCCTCATTGTAACACTGTGATGTCATAATGAATTGTGACTAGAGAATAGTACCATTGTGATGTCATAGTACACTTGTGATGTCACAACACTACCATGGTGATGTCACCATTCAATTGTAATGTCATAATTCTCCATTATTGTCAAAAATGAACCATTGTGATGTCACAATACAATTGTGATGTCCTACTAGTAGCATTGTTATGTCATAATACCCTTGCGATATCACAATAGTAACATTGCGATGTCACAATGACTTTGTTTTATACTAATAGTACCATTGTGATGTCATAATATCATTGTGACTAGAGAATAGTACAATTGTTATGTCATAGTACAATTTTGAAGTCACAATATTACCATTGGAATGTCACAATAAGATTGTAATGTCATAATTCTCTAGGGATCTCACAATCACACAATTATGATGTCACAATATGAACGTGATGTCCTACTAGTACCATTGTTTTGTCATAATACCCTTGTGATGTCACAATAGTACCACTGTGATGTCACAAGATCTTTGTGACATCCTCATTGTAACACTGTCTAGAGGATAGTACCATTGTGATGTCGTAGAAAAATTGCAAAGTCACATTAGTATCATTATGATGTAACAATTCAATTGAAATGTCATAATTCTCTTGTGAAGTCACAATCGAACCATTGTGATGTCACAATAAGAAAGTGATGTCCTACTAGTACCATTGTTATGACATAATAACCTTGTGATGTCACAATACTACCATTTTCATGTCACAAGTCAAATGTAATGTCACAATTCCCTAGGAATGTCACAATCACTCCATTGGGGTCCCAATACTACCTTTCTCCTATCAGAATGCCATTGTGAATAGAGAATCGTACATTGTAACATTATAATACAATCATGATATCATGGTTATTATTATGATGTAACAATTCAATTGTAATATCATAATTCCCCAGGGATGTCACAATAAACCATTGTGATGTCACAATCATATTGTGATGTCATAATACCCTTGCGATGTCACAATAGTACCACTGTGATGTCACAATGTCTTTTTGACATACTCATAGTAACACTGTGATGTCATAATGAATTGTGACTAGAAAAAGTACCATTGTTTTGTCATAGTACAATTGTGATGTCCTACTAGTATCATTGTTATATTACAATACCCTTGCAATATCAAAATAGTAACATTGCAATGTCACAATGATTTTTGTTTTGAACTAATAGTACCATTGTGATGTCATAATAACATTGTGACTAGAGAATATTACAGTTGTTATGTCATAGTACAATTATGATGTCTCAGTACCCTTGGGATGTCACAAAAAGATTGTAATGTCATAATTCTCTAGGGATGTCACAATCACACCATTATGAAGTCACAATACGAATATGATGTCCTACTAGTATCATTGTTATGTCAAAATACCCTTGTGATATCACAACAGTAGCATTGTAATGTCACAAAATGTTTGTGATAATAATGCATTTGTCATGTGAGAATAGTTCCATTGTGATGTCGTAGTACAATTGTGAAGTCACAATAGTATCATTGTGATGTAACAATTTAATTCTCTAGTAAAGTCACAATTGAACCATTTTGAAGTCACAAAATGATTGTGATGTTCTACTAGTACCATTGTGATGTCATAATACCCTTGCGATGTCACAATAGTAGCTTTGTGAAGTCATAATGTCTTTGTGATGTCTGAATTGTAACATTGTGAAGTCATAATGCCATTGTGATTACAGCATAGTACCATTGTGATGTTATAGTATGTTTGTGACATCACAATACTACCATTGTGATGTCACAATTAAAATGTAATGTCATACTTCTCTAGTGATGTCAAAATTGAACCATTTTGATGTCACGATGAGATCATACCATTGTTATAACACACTTCTGATGTCACAATAGTAGCATGGTGATGTCCTAATATACCACGGTGATTTCACAAGTCAATGGTAATGTCATAATTCTCTAGTATTGTCACAAACACAAAATTGTGCAGTCAAAATAGATCATGATGTCCTACTTGTACTATTGTTATGTCATAATAACCTTGCGATGTCCCAATAGTAGCATTGTGATGTCCCAATACCTTTATGATATCCTAATAGTACCATTGTGATGTCATAATTCCATTATGACTAGAAAAGAGTACCACTGTAATGTCCTAATCCTAACTCTGACTAGAGTACCATTACGATGTCATACTAAAATTGTGACATCACAATGTTACCACATTGTGATGTCACAAGTCACAATTCTCTACTGATGTCACAACCGAACCATTGTGATGTCACAATAGGATTGTGATATCTTAATAGTAACATTGTGATGTCTTACTAGTAACATTGTGATGTCACAATATCATTGTGATGTCCTACTAGTACAGTTGTGATTTCATAATTCACTTCTGATGTCACAATAGTAGCATTGTAATGTCACAATTCAATTGTTATGTCATAATTCTATTGAGCAATTGTGATGTCACAATATGATTGTGATATCCTACTAGTACCATTGAGATGTCATAATATACTTTGTATGTCATAATAGTAGCATGGTCATGTCACAATATCTTTGTGATATCCTAATAGTACCTTTCTCATATCAGAATGTTATTGTGACTAGAGAATGGTACCCTTGTGAAGTCATAGTACAATTGAGATGTCACAAGACTACCATTGTGATGTCACAATTCAATTATAATGTCATAGTTCTAGAGTGATGTAAGAATCAAACCATTGTGATGTCACAATACATTGGTGATGTGCTACTAGTACCGTTATGATGTAATAATCCTCTTGCATGTCACAATAGTAGCATTGTGATGTCACAATAGTAGCATTGTGATGTCACAATGTCTTTGTAATATACTGATAGTACCACTGTGAGGTTATAATTCCATTGTGACTACAGAATAGTACCATTGTGATATCATTGTACAATTGTTATGTAACAATAATACCATTGTGATGTCATAATTCAATTGTAATATCATAATTCTCTATCAATGTCACATTAGTACCATTGTGATATCCCAATACGATTGTGATGTTCTGGTAAAACAATTGTGATATCATAATTCCCTTGTGATTTCACAATAGTATCATTGTGATATCATAAGGCCATTATGACTAGACAATTGTACATATTGATATCATAATACAATTGTGATGTCACAACAGTACTATTGTGATGTAACCATTCAATTGTAATGTCATAATTCTGTATTGTCAAAATCGAAACATTGTGATGTCACAATACAATTGTAATATCCTACTAGTTCCATTGTTATGTCATAATACCCTTGAGATATCACAATAGTAACATTGCGATGTCACAATGACTTTGTTTTATACTAATATTACCATTGTGATGTCATAATACCATTGTGACTAGAGAATATTACAATTGTTATATCATAGTACAAGTTTGATGTCACAGTAGTACCATTGGGATATCACAATAAGATTGTAATGTCATAATTCTCTAGGGATGTCACAATCACACAATTATGATGTCACAATACGAATGTGATGTCCTACTAGTACCATTGTTATGACATAATAACCTTGTGATGTCACAATACTACCATTTTCATGTCACAGGTCAACTGTAATGTCATAATTCCCTAGGAATGTCACAATCACTCTATTGTGGTCCCAATACTACCTTTCTCCTATCAGAATGCCATTGTGAATAGAGAATCGTACATTGTAACATTATAATACAATCATGATGTCATGGTTATTATTATGATGTAACCATTCAATTGTAATGTCATAATGCTCCAGGAATATCACAATAAAACCAGTGTGATATCACAATCATATTTTGATGGCCTTCCGGTAGAGTTGTGATATCATAATTACCTTGCAATGTCACAATAGTAGCATTGTGATGTCACAATGTGTTTGTGATATACCAATTGTATCGTTGTGATGTCACAAGTCAATTGTAATGTCATAATTCTCTACAAAGCTCAAAACTGCCCAATGGTGAGTTCTCAATATGATTCTGATATTCTACTAGTACCTTTGTGATGTCATAATTACATTGCGATGTCACAATAGTAGCATTGTGATGTCACAATATTTTTGTGATAACCTAATTTTACCACTTGAAGTCATAATGCAATTCTGACTACAGAAGAGTACCATTGTGATGTCATAGTACAATTGTGATGTCACAATCATACCATTGTGATATCACAATTCAATTGTAAAGTCATAATTTTCTAGTGAAGTCACAGTCGAACCATTGTGATGTCATAGTACACTTGTGATGTCACAATACTGCCATTGTGGTGTCACCAGTCAACTATAATATCATAATTCTCTATTGCTGTCAATATTGAACCATTGTGATGTCACAATATGATTGTGATATCCTACTAGTAGCATTGTTGTGTCATAATACTCCTGTGATATCACAGTAGTATCATTGCAATGTCACAATGACTTTGTTCTATACTAATAGTAATATTGTGATGTCATAATACCATTGTGACTAGAGAATATTATAATTGTTATGTCTTAGTACAATTTTGATGTCACAGTAGTACCACTGGGATTGCACAATAAGATTGTAATGTCATAATTTTCTAGGGCTGTCACAATCACACCATTATGATGTCATACTAGTACCATTGTTATGTCATAATATCACAAGGGCATTAAGGGTACCATTGTGATGTCTCAAGTCAATGGTAATGTCAAAATTCTCTAGTATTGTCACAAACACAAAATTGTGCTTTCACAATAGATTATAATGTCCTACTTGTACCATTGTCACAATACGATTCTTATATTCTACTAGTACCTTTTTGATGTCCTAATTACCTTCCAATGTCACAATAGTAGCATTGTGATGTCACAATATTTTTGTGATAACTTAATTGTACCATTTGAAGTCATAATGACATTCTGACTACAGAATAGTACCATTGTGATGTCATAGTACAATTGTGATGTCACAATCATACCATTGTGATATCACAATTCAATTGTAAAGTCATAATTTTCTAGTGAAGTCACATTTGAACTATTGTGATGTCACAATACCATTCTGATGTCCTACTAGTACCGTTGTGCTGATATAATACTCTTCCAATATCACAATTTTAGCATTGTGTCATCACAATGTGTTTCTTTTATCCCAATAGCACCATTGTGATGTGATAATTCCATTATGACTAGGGAATAGTACCATTGTGATATCAAAGTACTATTGTGATGTCACAATACTAATATTTTTCTTTTATTATTATTATTATTATTAATTACACTTTATTCATTTTGTATTCCCCCATAAGCACCTCCCTCCTACCCTCCCAATCCCACCCATCCTTCCCTTTCTGCATATAATATTTTTCTGTCACAAGTCAATTGAAAAGTCACAATCACTCCATTGTGGTCCCAATACTACCTTTCTCATATCAGAATGCCATTGTGAATAGAGAATAATACACTGAAATATCTTAATACAATTATGATGTCATAGTTACTATTGTGATGTAACCATTCAATTGTAATGTCATAATTTTCCAGGGATGTCACAATAAAACCAGTGTGGTGTCACAATGAGATTGCAATGCCCTACTGGTAGAATTGTGATGTCATAATTCCCTTGTGATGTCGCAATAGTAGCATTGTGATGTCACAATGTGTTTGTGATATACCAATAGTACCGTTGTGATGTCATGAGTCAATTGTAATGTCATAATTCTCTATGAAGCTCAAAATTATTCAATTGTGGCTTGCCTGTCTTATCACCTGTGATATTTCTATTTTCCTGTGATGTGACTGAATCGCCTATGATCTTTGAAGTCTCTCTTGGGATGGTTGAAATTTCACCTGCAATGGATGACCTTTTCCATGTAAAGATTCAAATTTGACATCAGATTGTTGAATTTTCACCTGCAAAGACTGAACTTTTTTGTGCCATCGCTGAAATTTTCCCTGTAACGGCTGAAGTTTCACCTTGGATGGTTAAAGATTTCTTGTAAAGGTAAATTTTGCACCCTTGATATTTGAAGTTACCTTTAGGTGGCTGAAATTTCACTAGTGATGGTAGAAGTTTCCATTGTGATGGTTGAAGTTTTTCTTTTAAGTTTGAAAGTACACCTATATAGGCTGAATAATTGCCTGTGATGGTTGAACTTTCTAGGGAGGGGACTGAAATGTCGCCTGCGATGTTTGAGGTCTCTCTTGTGATGGTTGAACTGTCACCTGCAGTGGTTGACCTCTTACCTGTGAAAGGCAAAATTTTGCCTGATATGGTTAAAATTTTGCCTGCAAAGCATACTGGAGTACTTTCCTGAGCCATCGCTGAAATTTTGCCTGTAATGGTTGATGTTTCACTTGGGATGGTTGACTTTTTTCCTGCAAAGTTTAAAATTGCACCTTCGATAGTTGAAGTTTCCTTTGAGGTGGCTGAAAATTCAATTGTGATGGTTGAAGGATTGTTGACATTTTTATTCTTAAAATAAAATTTGAACCCTTGATAGTTAAAGTGTCCAAGAGGTGGCTGAAACTTCACCTGTGATGGTTGAAGTTTCCTTTGTGATGGTTGATGCTTTTCCTGACCTATTTGAAATTTCACCTGTCTTGCCTGGCTTATCGCATGTGATATTTGGATTTTCCTGAGATGTGACTGAAATGTCACCTGTGATGTTTGAAGTCTCTCTTGTGATGGTTCACTTGTCACTACCAGTGGTTGAGTTTTTTCTGTGAAGACCGAAGTTTCACCTGAGATTGTTAAATTTTTACCTGCAAATACTGAACTTTCCTGTGTCATTGCTGAAATAACCCCTGTAATGTTTGAATTTTCACCCAGGATTGTTGATGTTTTTCTTGTAAAGATAAAATTTACACACTTGATAGTTGAAGTTTCCTTTGAGGTGGCTGAAATTTCACCTGTGATGGTTGACGTTTCCATTGAGATGGTTGCAGTATTTCCAGCAAAATTCCAATTTCACCTCACGCAGGGTGAATTATCTCCTGTGATGGTTGAACTTTCCTGGGACGTGACTGAAATGTCACCTGTGATGTTTGATGTCTCTCTTGTGATGGTTGAAATGTTACCTGCAATGAAATTTGATCTCAGATGGTTGAATTTTTGCCTACAAAGACTGAACTTTGAGGTGGCTGAAATTTCACCTGCCATGGTTGATGTTTCTGTTGTGATGGTTGAAGTTATTCCAGAAAAAAATTTGAAATTTCAACTGGATGGGCTGAATTATCTCCCGGGAGAGGGAAGAAGAACCCGGAGCCAGGCGGTGGCAGAGCCCTGGGGCAGAGGGAGGAGCCCAGGGCAGAGGAGGAACACAGGCAGAGGCGGAGCTTGAGGAGGAGGCGGAGCCCGGGGCGGAGGCAGAGCCTGGGGGCAGGGGGAAGCAGAGCCCAGGGGCAGAGGTGGAGCCTGGGGGCGGAGGCGGAGCTCAGGCGGCGCCTGCCCCACACCCTTACCTGGCTTCTCCTGGTCTCAACCTACCACTATGAAGTACTCCAGTAGCCAAACCATGACCGCTGCCACTGCGCCCAGGAAGAGAGTTCCATTGCCGCCCTCGCCACCACTACCCACCAGGCCCTGGAGGAGCTCAGCGATTTCCCTTCAGCATCTGTAGTCATAGCAATGGCGCTTCCATCACACTTGACAATGGAGGCTCTCGAAAGCTCTTCCCCCGCCCCACCCGAGAGGGCTCGGCCTTCTGGGTTAGGGCGCTGTGAGACCTGAAATTTCTGAAATCTTACTATTAATTTGACAGGACAAAAGGATCTTTGAGATAAGTGTACCTCAAAGCATTTCTCTCCTGTTTTCAAACCCCTTGTCTTAGCTACTTTTCTATCAATGTGCTAAGATATCATGACAAAGGCTGCTTATAGAAAAAAACAGTTGTTTGGGTATCTAGAGTTTAGAGTTTCAAAGGGTAAGTCCATGACCATTATGGAAGGGACCATGGAGGCAGACAGGTATGGCAGGCAGAGCACCGGAGAGAACAGTGGTTAAGAGCTTACATCCTAATCTACAAGTATGAGGCAAAGGGCTAACTGAGAATAATGTGGGATTTTAAAACCTCAAAGCCCACCCACAGTAACACACCTCTTCAACAAGATCACAGTTCATAATTTTTCCAAAACAGTTCCAACAACAGGGTACCATATTTTCAAACATATGAGACTATAGGTGTCATTTTCATTCAAACAAATACACTCCTCAATAGCTTCCTATGTAGCCAGGAATTAAGATAAAAAATGTCAATGCCCCAAAGCATCCCAGTCACTCAGAGTCTTGTGCAGTTTTGTTGTTGTTGCTGTTGTTTTATTTTTGAGACATAGTTTAATATAGTCCAGGTTGACCTTCCTTCCTGACTTTCCTAACACTCCATTTACAGGCATGTTTCAACACACTTGCTTTATGATCTTTTTGTTTGTTTGTTTGTATTTGTTTTGTTGTTGTTTTTGTTTTGCTTTTCAAGATATGGTTTCCCTGTGTAGCTTTGCCTGGACTGGACTAGCTCTGCAGACTGGATGACCTCAAACTCAGAGAGATCCAGTGTGTGCCACTACGCCCACTCACCTTTTCTTTTTTTGAGGGGGTATTTTAATCTTTGCATAGATGAGTGATAAGAGTATTTTACTTGTATATATATATATATATATATATATATATACCACATGTATGTACATTATATCCCAGGAGGTCATATAGTATCAAATTTCCCGAAACAGGGAAACAGGAGCTATAGAAGATTGTCAACCACCATGGACATGCTAGGAAGTCTGCAAAAAAAAAAAAAAAAAAGCAAAAATGTTTTGTTTTGTTTTAATATTTATTATGTATACAATGTTGTATTTGCATTTATACCTGCACACTGAAGAGGGTGCCAGATTTCATTATAGATGGTTGTGAGCCAGGCCTGTTAGAGATTAGGATCTGGGGATACACATGTTTGCTCACCAGGATTATCTAGAAATGTGGCAGGATGAGGATTTTTTAAATTTGTAATTTTCAAACATGTATTTATTAATTCATGAATGTGAATGAAAAAAAAAACCAGATTGGTGGGTGTTCAATTTGGGTCAGGTAGCTTGATCCAGTGAATATTGAATTTTGAATTAAGGGACTGTCCTGGGCCCATATGTACAATCCTCATTGACACAGTTCTGTCAGTTCAAATATGAGACACAGGCTATTGGCTAAAGCTGTGTCTGTCAGGTTACAGGTCTCAGCAGCTAATATTGTACACAGGGACAACATCAAACAGTATCTTATTAATGGCTTTCCCTCTACAAGAGAATGGCCTGTGTTTTTTCAAAGTCAGTATGCCTGTGTGTTTTTTTTTTCAACTCTGAGGTTAAGAGCACTGGATGCTCTTTCAGAGGTCAGGAGTTCAATTCCCACCAACCACATGGTGGCTCACAACATCTATAATGAGATCTGGTGCTCTCTTCTGGTATGCAAGTGTACATGCATGCAGAACACTGTATACATAATAAATAAATATAAATAAATAAATAAGTCAGTTGTTGGTATTATTAAATTTTATTTTGTTGATGCATCACTGCTCTAGTCTCTTTATTAGTTAATATTCTCTGATAATCCCCAGTCATTAAGAATTTCATTCCTTTTCTCTAGTGCTTTGATTTTTGTTTTTGTTTAAAGCAATGTCTCCTGCAGATCAGTCTTTCACATGTTATGTAGTTTACACTTTATTTAAACACAGAATGCTAACTCTACTGCTCAATGCCTAAACATAATCCTGCAACTCTTTTCAGGTGGGCCCCTGACTGGTCAGTGTGAGGTAAAAGAGATCAGTGAATGAGTGTCCACTGACCTCCCTGGGTTTTTTGTTTGTTTGTTTGTTTGTTTGTTTGGAGGTGGGTGATTACAAATAAAGAGGGACCTGTGTAAGAATTGAGTTCACTGACCTACTTTGAAGCTGGTGTTTTCACAACACAGAAAGGGAGGGGGAGGAGGAGGGAAGATGGCAATGATAATGGTAATCAATTTTAGATGGTCAGTAAATGTGAAAAGTGTATACTTAGGGCTGGGAGTCATACACAAAGAGAATCAAGAATATGGATTAGTTGCTGAACTTGTTTCTGGAAAGCAATTTTTACAGTTACACTAGTTCAAACACACAGAAGATCTGGACAAAGTGGTGTGGTAGTACCTAACAGGAATGCTTTCCCCTCCCCCCATTTGAAAATGCACAACCTGAGAGAAAAAAGTGTGAGTAATACTTTGTGTGCTCTAATATATACTTGAATTCCCTGAAGAATATTGGACCATAAAGCCATTTTCAACTTTTAAAAATAATTTTTGAGATTATAATGAAATCATTTCAACCTTCTCATTTCCTCTCTACTCTTACGTCTCAAATGATGGGATAAATCATTAAGGTGGCTACTTAACAATCAAAGCAGATGTGGCTGTCAGGTTCTCCCAGCATCCCTCAGTCCTTACCTGTTACAAGGTATGGGTGTCAATCACAGATCTCTAGCCCAGGAGTTGAGCTGCCCTCCTCCCAGCTGTCCTTCCTTATGTATTCCAACCATTTTGGTTACCTGGTCTTTTTCATTTATCATTTATCCTCCTGGCCCTTTGTTCTGGCTCTCCACTTCCCTCTCTCCTCTCATCTCACATAGCTCAGGGTCATGTCAACTCTAGACTGTCCCAGATTTCCCTGTGTCTGACTATGTTCTCTCATCTATCTATAATAAACTTTCTACTCCAACATTCCTAGGTACAGCCATATCCTTTTTTTTTTTTATTTCTCATTTTTGTTGAGCTCCCATTAACTACTCCTTTTCTTTCAAATTCATGGCCATTTGTTTCTTTAAATGGTTGTTACTCTTTGGCTTTGACTGAAGTTTGGCTGAAGGACTTCCCAACTATGAGGTAGAGATGACTGCACTGGACACTGATCATGTAATGGAATGTAAACATAAATGACCTGTATCTTGGAAGATGAGCAGGTGCCCTGGAAAGTGGAAGATTGTATTTTAAAACATTTCCAAGATGAGGGTGTTGCAGGATATTTGATCCCAGTGTGATCCCTTAGATTGTGAACTGTAAAAACCTGTGCTTTGTTTGGTGTGGTTGAGCCCTAACACAAACCTTAATTCCAAGAACTTTCAATTTATTGTAAACAGGTGATTATGGTATGGTTCCATCAGCCCTGGAACATACCTTTAATTCAAAAATCTCTGTGCACAGGATTAAATAATGTTAACCCTAGGTCAAGAGGCAAAGCAAGAAACCAGCTGACAGGGATTAAAGAGTAAGTGGAACTTTCAGCTGAAATGTATTTAAGACAGAGTGTAAAAGTGGAAGGAGTTTTAGCTTTGTAGATTTTGGGCTTTTTGAGCTTTGAGCTAGAAAGCCTTTGGCCTTGGGTTCCTTTGGCCTATCCCCCTGAGCTGTCATCTGAACTGGTGAGCTTTTGGGGCTTTTTCCTCTTGGAGGTGAGGTGAGTAGCAGGATCAGATGGGTGCTTTCTCTGCCTCTCTGCACTAGCAAGTTTTAAAATCGAATAATTGGGATTTTCATTCTTTTATAACAACATTAGGGTTCTGTGTGCCCATAGGGGTTAGGGCAAAGCTAGAATGCCTCTGCTATCTGCATCATTTGATCTTTGATCCACTGGTAGAGGAGCTACTACTGTCCTGAGACTCAGCTCTATTGTTCAAGCTAATGAGGGACTCTGGGCAGGCTTAGCAGTCAGGAGCAATAGTGGGAGGTAGTTTATGGGTTTGTTCTGGGAATTTCCTCTGATGTAGCTCTAAAGAGCTGTGAGTGAGACCAGAGGCCATGTCATGCTGAGTGTGGGGCCATTGTCCCCAGGCCAGGAAGAGCAGGCTGCTGAGCTCTCACAGCCTGATCTGCTTTGAAAGAGATGGACTGTGGTTCAGATTGTGGTTCAGGCTGGTTCTGTTGGTCTCCATGTGGTGATCTCGGCAGAGACCCTTGGCCTCCAACCCTTCCTGACTGTTTATTGACCAGAGAAGTGAGGATTTTGTGGCCTGAGCAGTAGAAAGTTGTGGTGCTTATAATTTGACTAACTAGTGTACACACACAGGCATTGGTATTGCAGTGGACAAATTGGAAAACTGAAGGTCTCATTTCTAGAAATGATGAATGTTGTATTCCACATACAGCTTTGTGTAACAAATTTTACAAATCATTTGAAACTGGAAGAAAAGAGGTGGTGGTGGTCATCTTTCAGCAATACTTGATTATTTTTTTGTTGTTGTTGTTTTGTTGTTGTTTTTTTTACCTTTCAACTACCACTAGTCACAATGGTGTGATTTAGGAAAATTCAATTCCAGGGTACAAAAGGAATTTCTGAGATGCAGAATTTTGTCAGGTGTGCCTGGTTTTAAATAAATGGATAGGGCAGATTCCACATCTTGTGACATAATTCATGCAGCAGGAAACAGATACTAAATTATTCTCAAACATTTTTTTGTGTGTGAGTGTCCAAAAGGGCTGGGCTGTGCCTGAACCCACAAGGGGACATGAGGGACTGCAAGCCATAGCCCATCTTTTATGATCACCTCCATTTTCCAAGAGACTTCCAGAGCAAAAGGACTCTCTGTAAAGGAGGTTAGTAGTAGCTGGAGGGTCAGAAATATAACAGTTTAGGTGTCACTTTGTGTTTGTCTTATAACAGTTGAGAAATCTGTGTTTATTTAATTTGTATTAATTAGAAAATCAAAGGTATCTCTGGTCCAGTGCACATTTTTCATGTTAGATTTTCCTTACGTCTTTTCATGTAAACTTGACTATATTTTAGGCTTATGTTTTTTAGCTTTTTCTCCCCTCCCTTCATTCTTTCACAAACACTGTACACATTCTTGATTATTGAAGTTTGTGGTAAGAACAGAAGTCACATCATGCCAGAAGATTATGAGATTCATGACAATAGACTCATCCCTTATTTTTCTGTTTTCCTCTTTTCTTACCAGGTGGCTTTTCTGATATGAGATAGAGATTTTGGATTGTTCTTTAGCAATCACATAAAGACAATTTGCAGCTATGTCTGTAGAAGGCAGAAGAGATAACATGAAGGTGAGTGATACCAGTTGGCCAGTTTACTCCTTCTCTTTTGACATTTTCTTTTGGTGATCTGTCATTTTCTTCAGAAATTTCATGTGTCCAGTGGTCTCCATATTCTTTAGTTGGATGATTTTATTCTCCTGAAAAGATTAAATCAAAACCCTGCCCCATCCCTAATTCTGGGGTGAGGGTTGTACCTTTTAGGCATGTTATATCTTTTATGTGGGCAAAATGTTTTTTTGAAAATAGAAAAAGTATAATATCTCAATTAAAGTTAAAAAAATCTTTGAAAGTTTACAAATATACTTTAAAATGTATTTATTTCTAGATAATAAAGGGCATTCATTTTGATTTTCAGCCTGCCTTTTAAAAGCAGCTTTTAAATAAAATCACTGTAAATCCTATGTGCCTGCCTCTGCCTCCCAGGTGGTATGTAAAAGGCATGTGCCTCCCAAATGCTGTGGATTAGGACTATGAACCACCAACACCCTGTCATTGTAACTCCTGAATTTAGAAAACAACTAATTAATAGAGAACTGCTTGTCTCTGCTGGGATTAAATGCATGGTCTATCACCACACTGTTCAAATATGTTATATTCACTCCAAATTATTCCAACTCAAACAAGTTTATTCCTTTGAATTTACTTAAAACATTTTAAACCTCTTAAATGTTTTTAATATGAAACAACAAATGTATCTTTTTTTTTATTAAGAAGAAAAAACTTTAGTCTTTATTAAGTTAGTTTGGACTGAATGACCACACTGTCTGATGAACAGTTACCTCTGCTTATTCAGGAGATCTCTACTATTCAAATCTAATCATTATCAATTTTGATAGGATCTACCTTTCTTTTCCTGTGAAAACATTTGATTTTACCAGTGAAGACACAGTTCAGTAGTTTCTCACTGTATACTCCTTTTATTTATGTTTACTTCCTTTTGTTCTAAAGTATTTAGGTGTGCTGTTAATTTGCTACTAAAAGATCTTTCTGATTATTTTTTTCTGAATGTGTTTAGTGCTATGAACTGTATTCTGATCAACACTTCCATTGTGTACTATGAGTTTTGATATGTTGTGTATTCATTTCATTGACTTCTAGAAATTCTTTAATTTCTTTCTTTATTACAGTTTTGATCAATTGTTTTATTCAGTAGAGAGTTGTTCAATTTCTATGAGTTTGTAAGCTTTCTATTGATTTTGTTATTGGTGATGTGATGCTTTAAACCTTAGTGGTCTGATAGGATGTAGGAGGTTATTTCAAGTTTCTTCTATCTTTTGAGACTTCCACTGTTCAAGTATATCATCAATTTT
Source organism: Meriones psammophilus (assembly GCA_036365155.1). NCBI lineage: Eukaryota > Metazoa > Chordata > Mammalia > Rodentia > Muridae > Meriones > Meriones psammophilus. The sequence continues at coordinate 73,806 of JAEOAE010002321.1, read as the reverse complement.
GGAGAGCAATATATGATTTGCTGAGAAGAGGGAACAATCTTTTTTGTGCTTGGGTGGATGTTTTGTAAATGTCATTTGTGTATATTTAGATTTTTGATATTAGCTGGAGCATTTCTCTGTTCAGTTTGGTCAGGAGGACCTGTCCATTGGTGAGAGTGATATATTGAAGTCTTTCCCTATCAGTTTATGAGGGCTAGGATGTGATGCAAGCTGCAGAAGGTTTTCTTTTATAATTTGGGTGCTGTTAGGTTGGGGTCGTAGATGTTAAGTATTGAAATGTTATATTGCTGGATTTTTTGAATTTTACATCATGTCCTTTGCCATCTTTTGAATAGGTTTTTTTTGAAAGCTGTTTCATTGATATTAAAATTGCTATACAAGCTTGATATTCCAGTCCACTTATTTAGAATATCTTTTTCCAAATCTTTACCTTGAGATAATGTCTATCTTGATGTGAAGCTGTGTTTTTTGTATTTAGAAGAAGGGTGGATTCTATTTTATCATCCATTTTGTGAGTCTGTGTTTTTTTATTGGTGAATTTGGGTCAATGTTATTAAGAGATATCATTGAACAGTGATTGTTATTTTGGTGGTGGTGGTGGTTTTAGCACCTTGAGTGGGGATCTATTTATAGATACATATTATTTAAAATTGACCTTTATATGGAACATCTTATTTTCCCCATTTGGTGATTGAAAGTTTCTGGGCATAGTTAGTAATTTGTGTTGGCTTCTGTAGTTTTTTAGAATCAGAAGCACTCTGTCTAAGCCCTTCAACTTCTAGCATTTTTACTGAGAATACAGGATTAATTCCAATAGATCTGCTTTTTTTTTTTTTTTTTTGGTTTTTGTTTGTTTTGTTTTGTCTGATTGGTTGGTTAGTTTGGTTTGTTTGTTTTCAGTTGCAGTTTTTCATATTCTTTCTTTGTTCTGTATATTTAGCATTTTGATTATTCTCTGTTAAGAGGACTTTCTTTTCTGGTCCAGTGTATTTGGTATTTTGTATGCTTCTTGTTCCTTGATAGACATCTTCTTCTTTAGGTTAAGAAATTTTTTTTTGTATGACTTGTTTGAAAATGTCTTCTGGACCTTTGATCTCATCCTTCTTCTTCTAATCTGATTATCAGCATGTTTTGTGGTGTCATAATGTCCCAGAGTTCCTGGATGTTTCCTGAAAGTTTGTATGTAGACCAGGCTGGTTTTGAACTTACAACTCTAACTCCAGTCGAGTGTTGGGCTTAAATGTAGGCCAACATACCTGGCATCAACATCACCATCATTGGCTGCTGAGCATGGAATATAGAGTTTTAAGTATTTATTTTGTTTTGTTTTGTATATGTAAGCATAGGTTATTGTGTTGATCTTCATCAACATCTTGCATTTGAAATTTGGCAGGGAGTATATTTAATTTCTTAGGATGGTATTTATTCATGACACTAGCACTATCTTGAGCTTTCTGAGTCATTGAAATGTGGGTTTGTGACGCTCTTCTTACCAGTTGTATTTGTTTTTTTTTTTTTTTTAATTTTGTTTGCTCTATTCACATTTTATTTATTTTTAATTTAATTTTTTTTATTTATTCTCTGACATGAACTCGAGTCTTTGATTACCTCCTCCTGAGTGTTGCAGTCTTGCAATGCCACAGAGGAAGATGATGCAGCCATCCTTGATGAGACCTGATAAGCTAGAAGGGAAGGAATTCCTTCCCAATTAGGAGACTAGAGAAAGGGCATAGGGGCAGAAGAAGGAGGGTCGGTGGGCCTGGGAGGAGATGAGGGAGGGGGCTATGGCAAGGATACAAAGTGAACACATTGCAATAAATGAATTAATTAAATTAAAAAATAATTTATCCACTTAACATCCCAATTGTAATCTTCTACCTCGACTCTTCCTTGTCTCACCCTCCATTCTTCTTTCCTCCTTATCCCACTTCCTATACCTCAGATACAGGGAACCTTCCTCTCCTACCATCTGAACCCAGCCTATCAAGTCTCACTACAACTTCCTGCATCCTCTTCCTCTGTGGCATAGCAATGCCCCCTCCACCAAGGGGAAATGATCAAATAGCACACAACAAAGTCCATGTCAAGCCAGCACCTTCTCCCCTTACTATGGATCAAACATGGAGACTGAGCTGCCTATCAGCTACATCTGAGCAGGGGTCTGGTTCCTCTTCATGAATGATCTTTGGTGGGTCCATCAATCTCTGCAAGTCCCCATGGGCCCAGATTTGTTGTCCTTGTTGGTCTTCTTATGGAGGTCCTGCCAGCTCTGGGTCTTTCTACATTCTATCCTTCCACTCTTTCCTATGATTCCCTGTGCTCTACCCAAAGTTTGGCTGTGAATCTTAGCATCTGTTTCGAACCCCTAATGGGCAGAGTCTTTTGGAGGATATGTATGTTAGGCTCTCATCCTCTTCCCTTTCCTCAGTCACTTCTGGTGTTGATTCTATTTGCACTTTTGCATAAGAATTGAGCATCTTTCATAGGGTCCTCCTTTTTATTTAGCTCCTTTAGGTCTGTATATTGTAGTATGTTTATCCAATATTATGGCCATTATCCATTTACAAATGAGTATATACCATGCATGTCTTTCTGGTTTTCGAATAACTCACTTAGGATGATCATTTCTAGTTCCATCTACTTGCCTGAAAATTTTATAGTTTCCTTTATTTTTTTAAATACCTGAGGTGCATTCCATTGTGTAAATGTACCACAATTTCTGTAAAACAATGGTTTGGTTGAGAGACATATAGTTTGTTTCCCTGTTATGGCTATTATGAATATAGATGTTATGAACACAGTTGAGCAAATATCTTTGTTGAATGGTGGAGCATCTTTTTGACATATGCCCAGGAATGGTAGAGCTGGGTCTTGAAGTAACACTCTTTCTAATTGTCTGAGAAAGCATCAGATTGATTTTAGAAGTGGTTGTATAAGTTTGCATTACCACCAGTAATAGAGGAGTGTTCCTCTTTCTCCACATTCTCACTAGCTTGCTGTCACTTCAGGTTTTGACCTTAATCATGACGGGTTTAAGATGGAATGTCATTTGCATTTCCATGATGACTGCAGATATTGAGCATTTAATGTCCACCATTTGATATTCCTCTGTGTAGAAATCTCTGTATAGTTCTGTACCCCAGTTTTAAATTGGATTATTTGGATTATTGGAGGTTAATTTCTTCAGCTCTTTATATATATTGTTTATTAGCTCTTTCAGTTGTATGTAGGGTTGGTGAAGATCTTTTGCCAGGATGTAAGTGGTCATTTTATTCTATTGACAGACTTCTTTGCTTCATAGAAGCTTTTTGTTTCATGAGATCCTATTCATTAATTCTTGATCTTAGAGCCAGTGTTCTTGGTGTTCTGTTGAGGAATTTATCATCTAGGCCAATGAGATCAAGACTCTTTCCCAATTTTTCTTCTAACAGATTTAGTGTATCTGGTTTTATGTTGAGGTCTTTGAACAACTTGGACTGTAGTTTGATGCAGGGTGATAAATATGAATCTATTTTCATTTTTCTACATGTAGACTTCCAGTTAGACCAGCACCATTTGTTGAAGATGCTGTTCTTTTTCCATTGCATGGTTTTGTCTTCTTTGTCAAAAATCAAGTGTCCATAGGTGTGGGGGTTTACTTATGGGTCTTCATTTCAATTCCATTCATCAACCATTCTGTTTTTATTTCAGTACCATGCAGTTTTTTATTACTATTGATTTATAGTAGAGCTTGAGATCAGGGATGGTGATACCTACGGAAGATCTGCTATAGTACAGGACTGTTTTAGCTATTCTGGCTTTTTTATTTTTTCCATATGAAGCTGAGTATTTTTTTCAAATTCCTTAGGAATTGTGTTAATATTTTGATGGGAATATCATTTAATCTATACATTGTTTTTGGTATGATAGCAATTTTTACTATGTTGATCCTTCTGACCCATCAGCATGAGAGATATTTCTATCTTCTGGTATCTTTTTCAATTTCTTTCTTCAGATGCTTAAAGTTTTTTTTTTTTTTTTTTTTTTTTTTTTTCACTTGCTTGTTGAGGATAACTTCAAGGTACATTATGTTTTTTTTTTTTTCCTGCCTATTGTGAAGGGTGTAGTTCTCCTAATTCTTTCTCAGTACATTTGTCTTTTGCATACAGGAGTGCTACTGATTTTTTTTTTTTAGTTAACTTTATATCCAACCACTTTGAGTAAGTGTTTTTCAACTGTAGGAGTTCCGTACAGTAGAATATTTGGGGTCACTTTTATATACTGTCATATATGTGAATAGCAATACTTTGACTTCTTCCTTATCAATTTGTATCCCCTTGATCTCGTTTAGCTGTCTTATTGTCCTAGATAGGACTTTGAGTACTGTACTGAAGAGATTTGGAGAGAGTGTGTAGCCTTGTCTTGTCCCTGAGTTCAGTGGAAATGATTTAACTTTCTTTTCATTTAGTTTGATGTTAGTTATAGGATTGCTGTATATTGTCTTTACTATTTTTAGATCTGTGCCTCTGTCCCCAGTCTCTCCAAGACTTTAAACAAGAATAACTATTAGATATTGTCAAATGTTTTTTCAGCATCTAAAGAAAATATCCTGTTTTTTTTTTTTTTTCAATTTGTTTATATGACTGATTAAGATTCCCTATATTGAACTATCCCTGCATGCCTGGGTTTAAGTGTACTTGGTAATGGTAGATGATATCTTTGATTTCAATTGGTTTGCAATTATTTTATTGAGTATTTTTGCATTATTGTTCATAAAAGAGATTGGTCTGAAGTTCTCTTTCTTTTTGGGGGTCTTTGAGGATTTATCAAGGTGACTGTGGTCTTACAAATGGAGTTTGGTCATGTTGCGTCCATTTCTATTTTGTGGAATAATTTGAAGAATATCGGTTTTCACTCTTCATTGAAAGTCTTGTAGAATTCTACTCTGAAATCATCTCACCCTTGGCTTTTTTTGGTTGTAAGGATTTTGATGGCTGCTTCTATATTTTTAGGCAGTATAAGACTATTTAATATCTTTACCTGATTTTGATTCAACTTTGGTAAGTGGAATCTAACAAGAGAATTGTATATTTCATTTAGATTTTTAAATTTTGTGGCATATAGGCTTTTGCCATAAGAGCTAATGGTTCTTTGGATGTTTTTCAGTGTCTGTTATCTCTCTCTCTCTCTCTCTCTTTCTTTCAGACTATGAATTTGGATCGTATCTTTCTGCCATTTACTTAGTTTGACTAAGAGTCTGTCTATGTATTTGATTTTCTCAAAGAACTAGCTCTTGGTTTTGTTGATTCTTTGAATTATTATCTCTGTTTCTAATTTATTGATTTCAGCCCTGAGCTTGGTTAGTCCTAGTAGTCTACTCCTGTTGAGTGTGTCTGCTTCTTTTTTCTAGGGCTTTCAAGTGTGCCTTTCAGTTGCTTGTATGGGATGTCTCCAATAGCTTATGAAGGCCTTTAGTGCTATTAAAAGTCCTCTTAGGACTGCTTTCATTTCAGTTTGGGTATGAGGTACATTAATTTTCATTGAATTGTAGGAAGTTCTTTCTTTATTTCTTCCCTGACCTAGATTTCATTGAGTAGGGAGTTGTTCAGGTCCCACGTCTGTGTAGGCTTTTTGTTATTTCTGTTCTTGTTGAGGTCCATCTTTAGTCCATCATAGTCTGATAGGATACAAGATATTATTTCAATCTCATTCTATCTGTTGAGACCTGGTTTGTGACCTACTGTATGTTCAGTTTTGGAGAAGGGTCCATGAGGTGCTGAAAGAAGATAGATTCTTTTCTGTTTGGGTTAAAAAATTCTCTAGATATCTGTTAGGTTCATTTGATTCATGACATCCATTTGTGTCATTATCTCTCAGTTTAAGTCCTTTTCCATTGCTCTGTCCCTTGATGATAGTGACATGTTGACCTCTCCCACTATTAATGTACGGTGATTGATATGTTCTTTAAGTTTTATTAATGTTTCTTTTACAAATGTGGGTGTCCTTGTATTTGGGGCATTGTTGCTCAGAATACAGATGCCATCTTGGTGGAATTTTACTTTGATGAGTATGAAGTATACTTCCTCATTTTCATTTATTTATTTCTTTATTTATCTATTTATTTATTTATTTTTACTTAGGAGCAATAATGTTATCAGGCAATATTTTCATAGTTTGAAAGTATGTGTAACAGCATAGATTCAAAAAATCTTTCAATATTTTATTGTGTTCTTTTTACATTTTTATTAATAACAGTTTATTCACTTTGTATCCCTCCTGTACCTCCTTCCTCCCTCCCCTCCCAAACCCTCCCTCCATCTTTCCCACCCCTGTCACTTTCCCAGTTCATTGATAAGGGAGGTCCTCCTCCCCTTCACTCTGATCCTAGTCTATCAGGTCTCATTAGGAGTGGCTGCATTGTCTTCTTCTGTGGCCTGGCAAGGTTGCTCCCCCCTCAATGGGAGAAGATCAAAGAGCAGACCAATGAGTTCCTGTCAGAGACAGTCCCTGTCCCCATTACTATGAAGCCCACTTGGATACTGAACTGCCATAGGCTACCTTTTGTGCAGAGGTTTCAGGCCATCTCCATGAGTGGTCCTTGATGGCGTATCAGTTTCAAAAAAGACCCCTGTGCCCAGAATTTTTGGAACTGTTACTGTCCTTGTGGAGCTCCTGTCCTCTCCAGGTTTACTATCTCCCAGTTCTTCCATAAGATTCCCTGCACTCTGGCCAAAGTTTGGCTATGAGTCTCAGCATCTGCCTTGACACCCTGCAGGGTAGGGCCTTTCAAAGGCCCTCTGTGGTAGGCTCCTGTCCTGTCACTGTATTCTCCCTCATCTGATGTCCATCCTCTTTGCCTTTCTGCATGGGGTTTGAGCATCTTAGCCAACATACTCCTTCCTGATTAACTTCCTTAGATGTACAGATTTTAGTATCTTTATCCTATATTTTATAGACTACATCCACTTATGAGTGATTATATACCCTGTGAGTCTTTCTGCTTCTGGGATACCTCACTCAGGATGATCTTTTCCACTTCCCACCATTTACCTGCAAATTTCATGTTTTCCTTGTTTTTCATTGCTGAGTAATATTCCATCATATAGATATGCCACAATTTCTGTATCCATTCCTCAAATGAGGGCCATCTGTGCTGTTTCCAGCTTCTGGCTATTACAAATAAAGCTATTACAAACATAGTTGAGCAGATGTCCTTGTTGTATACTTGAGCGCCTTTTGGATATATGCTTAGGAGTGGTATAGCTGGATCTCGAGGTGGTGCTATTCCTAATTGTCTGAGAAAGTGCCAGGTTGATTTGTAAAGTCATTGTATAAGTTTACATTCCCACCAGCAATGAAGGAGGATTCCCCTTTCTCCAAATCCTATCCAGCATGGGTTGTCACTTGAGTTATTTGTCTTAGTCATTTTGATGGATATAAGGTGAAATCTCAGGGTGGTTTTGATTTGCATTTCCCTGATTTCTAAGAATGTTGAACATTTCTTTAAGTGTTTCTCTGCCATTCTATATTCCTCCATTGAGAATTCTCTGTTTAGCTCTGTACCCAATTTTTTAATTTGGGTTACTTGATTTGTTGGTATTTAACTTCTTGAAATCTTTATAAATACTGGGTATTAACCTTCTGTCAGATATAAGGTTGGTGAAGATCCTTTCCCAATCTGCAGGCAGTCATTTTGTTTTGACAACAGTTTCCTTTGACTTATAGAAGTTTTTCAGTTTCATGAGGTCCCATTTATTGATTGTTGCTCTTAGAGCCTGTGCTGTTGAAGTTCTGTTCAGGAAGTTGTCCCTTGTTCCAATGAGTTCAAGGCTCTTCCTCACTTTTTCTTCTAACAGGGTTAGTATGTCTGGTCTTATACTGAGGTCTTTGATCCACCTGAACTTTAGTTTTGTGCAGAGTGATAAATATGGATCTATTTGCATATTCCTACATGTGGACATCCATTTAGACCAGCACCTTTTGTTGAAGATGCCATCTTTTTTCCGTTGTATGGTTTTGGCATCTTTGTCAAAAATTAGGAGTCCATAGTGTGTGGCTGTATTTCTGGGACTTCTATCCGATTCCGTTGATCCACTAGTTGGTGTATATGCAAGTACCATGCAGTTATTATTACTGTTGCTATATAGTACAGCTTGAGATCAGGGATGGAGATACCTCCAGAAGATCTTTTATTATGGAATATTGTTTTAGCAATTCTGGGTTTCTTGTTATTCCATATGAAGTTGGAAATTTTTCTTTCAAGGTCTATAAAGAATTGTGTTGGTAATTTGATGGGAATTACATCAAATCTGTAAATTGTGTTTGGTAAGAGGACCATTTCTACTGTGTTAATCCTGCCAAGACATGAGCATGAGGGATCTTTCCATCTTCTGATATCTTCTTCTATTTCTTTCTTTAGAGACTTGAATTTTTTTTTCATACAAGTCTTTGACTTGCTTGGTTAGGGTCACACCAAGGTACTTTATGTCCTTTTTGACTATTGTGAAGGGTGTTGTTTGCCTAATTTCTTTCTCAGCACTTTTGTCTTTTGTATACAGGAGGGCTACTTATTTTTTGAGATGATTTTGTATCCAGCTACATTGCTGAAAGTGTTTGTCAGCTTTAGGGGTTCCCTGGTAGAATTTTTGGGGTCACTAGGGTAAACTATCATATCATCTGCAAATAGTGATACTTTGACTTCTTCCTTTCCCATTTGTATCCCCTTGATCTTCTTTAATTGTCTTATTACTCTAGCAAGGACTTCGAGAACTATGTTGAAGAGATATAGAGAGAGGGGGCAGCCATGCCTTGTCGCTGAATTCAGTGGGATTGCTTTAAGTTTCTCTCCGTTTAGCTTGATGTTGGCTATAGGAATGCTCTATATCGCCTTTACTATGTTTAGGTATATGCCCTGTATCCCTGATCTCTCCAATACTTTAAACATGAATGGATGATGGATTTTTTTCAAATGCTTTTTCAGCAACTAAGGAGATTATCATGTGTTTATTTTTCTTTCAATTTGTTAATATGGTGGATCATAACGATGGATTTTTGTATATTGAACCACCCCTGCATACTTGGCCTGAAGCCTACTTGGTTGTAGTGTATGATATCTTTGATGTGTTTTTGTATTGGGTTTGCAAAGTATTTTGTTGAATATTTTTACATCAGTGCTCATAAGAGAGTGGCCTGAAATTGTCTTTATGCTGGGGTATCCAGGGCTGCTTGCTCCTGAATAACTGGGTTCTGGAGATGCCATATTGCTTTGTCTTTTGTTGATTGAGCTTTTACACTGGCCTCTACCCATTGGTATATCTTAGGTGTTGGATGTTAGTTTCTGGTACTTCCTGGAATCCTGTGGTGGGTTGAATCCCCTTGGCAGGAAGATTTTTCCCAAAGGAGCTCTCCTCCATTTTTTAGGTATGGTCACTGAATGGCAGGTGTTTTTCAGGAATTGCCACAGCTCATCTCAGACATACAAACCTGAGTAGTAATTATTGCCTTTGTTAGTAAAGGGGGTTATCCTCTCACCCAGAGAAATTCTGGAGACAGCTGCCCTGCTGTTGGGTTTCTTGCTATAAATTAAATGAGCTGCTGCTGTAACCTGGGTACCTTGTGGTTTGGTCAGTTTACTTAGGGATAACTGGTTGTCCCTTGGAGCAGTATCTGGAGTTTATCTCAGGGCACCCAGGCTTCTGCAGGTCTAATTTTGGAGCTCTGTGCCCCAGTACCCATGTGGTAATTAGTGGCAGGTGAGCACCACTCTCATGTGTACAGCAGGAGGCTAGAGTATGGAGCCTTTGGATAACCAGAAACGTTTCTGGAGCTAGTTTTCCTGACATAGGGCCAGATATTTCCCCCATCTTTTGGTTTTCTCCCAACAGGAGTCTGTACTGTTGGAGTGTGTGTAGAGTGAATAGGCACTTGATTGAGAGGGGTGGCTCCAAGCTGGTGACTGGCCAGCAACCTGAGGACTTTTCCCGAGAATAATTCTGTATGTGGTGGTGGTAGTGATGTTGGTGTCAGCTGAATGCTCTAAGTTGGGACCTGCTGTTTCCCTGCCTGTGGGGTTTTCTCCTAACAGAGAAACCCAGTCTCTAGTGCCCTGGGACACACAGTTCTTTTCTGTGATGGAGAGTCGAGTGCACAGGTCTGGCAGCTGGAGCCCCACTCAGGCCTGGCTGCAGTGTGCCCACAGGTCTGCAGGACCTTTTCCAGGGATAGACTGGGTGACATTCGGTCAGTCTCTGTGTGTTTTTCTTTAGAGTGGAACTCCCAGTCTCTGGTGCCTTGGGGTGCACAGTTCAGCCTGGGAAGGTGATCAGGACACACTTCTTGGGTCAATTTGCTTGAAAACCTTACTCCCGCCACAACAGCCCAGAAAAATTTCCAGGGATTAGTTGTGTACTCTGAGGTTGAACCCAATTGTTTTTCTCATCATTGGGTTTTTTAATCACCTGGTAAACACAGTCAATGGTGTTTGGGAGCAAACAGTTCCAAATATTTGTCACTGTGCAGTCTCTGCTACCCCACTGATCAGTCACAGTATGCAATCGGCCCTGCCATCTGGGATTTTTTAAATTTTATTGAATATGAGCATTTTGATTGTATGTATGAATATGAACCTCTTGTGTGCCTGATCATCACAGTAGTCCAAAGATGTGTTCAGAACTCATGAACTTATAGCAATTGATAATAGTGGGTCCCAGTTAAACACTGACATTTCAGACCAATTATTTGCAAGAGCAGCAAGAGCTCCTCACTACTGAGCCATCTCTCCTGCCTTATGTTGCTTACTTATGATCAGGATTTACATTGTTAATATATTCATCTTTCTATTTTTAGCTGTTTAAACATGCATTCCCTTTTAGTAAGATCTTATTAAAATTACAGTTTAAGCTAGGGCAGTGCAGAATTCTAGAAAATGAATGCACAACTGGAGTGAATGTATGATTCCTTGTAGAAGCTTCAGTAAAGACCTCTGAGTTCTTTCAATCTTTTGTGTTTGTTTGACCTTTAGGGGAGGCTGTGTCTTACTATATAAGTCTGTCTGTAATAGAAGTCTTTGCATGTATCATGCTGGCATCCAATTCAATAAAGTACACCTGCCTCTGCCTCCCGAGTGATAGAATTGATAGTATGACAGAATACACCCAGCTTGTCCATCATTTTTTATAGTTAGTAACTGTTCATAAATTTCTCTGATGTGTACTTAGTACTGTTTATCTGGTAATTTCTCTCTGTGTGTCTCTGTCTCTCTCTTTCTATTTTGCTCTCTTCTCTCTGTTTGTCTTTGTCCACATTAATTGACATGACTATTCCAAAGCTATATCCTATCCAAAAAGTTCAGATATAACATGGCCAACCTTCATTATTCAGTTTTCTTCTAAAATGACTTAGTGATAACATTAGCACTTATGTTTTAATAGAAAAGTTTTAAATTTATTTTTAAAGTATAGACTATACATGATTTAGAAAGGAGAATATAGAAAACAACGATCAAAGATTAATCATGTGTTCTATGCTTTTTTTTTGTCTGGGAACTCAGAAATATGATGTTATCAGCTATGATTATTGTTGCTTGCTACTCACATTATTTTTATCCATCTATTCACTGTAGTACAATTTCCCTTCCACAAATATATGAGCCCCCATTTTCATATACTGGTATGCCAAATCTCTGATCCCTGGTCAAAACATGATATCCAGTGCCATGTTGTCTTTTGACTGACACCACCCATCTGTTCACTGTCACCTGATAGCCACATCTCATTTGTTGCTAGATAAAATATGATGACTGTGTTTTTTCCTTCCACCCGTCTCATGACAGGGTCCTGACCTACTTGCCCAAGTGACTAAAGATGATTCATACATCACTGAAGAATCCAACTAATGTCTAATTCATATTCATGCCTTACAAACTAATGAAACGCATTTAACAAAGGTTTCCAAAGCACACCTTTGGTTTTCCTCACAATCTAACCTTTAGGCTTTTTCTTTTCCCCTCCTTCACTTGTTGCCCAGCACCCAACTATCTAACACTAGCACTTCTGTGTCAGAAAATAAATGGAAGCAGCACTAGAATTATATGATTCTATTGCCAATGAAGTATAAATTTATATTGTTGCTACCCTTTCTGTTGTACAAATGCATGGCATATTTTAGAATTCAGTGACCTTCAATGATGTGCATGTGAAATTCAGCCAAGAAGAATGGGCTTTGCTGGAACCATCACAGAAACAACTCTACAATGATGTGATGCTAGAGACCTGTAAAAACCTCACTGCTATAGGTAAGACAGCAAATTTTCTTTCACTTTCTAAAATAAGGAGACAAGTCTTACTTTGTTATTGATCCTTTTCTATGATTCCAATTGACAATGAGAAGGAATGAGGTGAATAAATAAGGTATGGTTCTAAGGGTCATAGAAGATAGTGATTTAAGTTTTGCTTTAATAATAATATGATATTTCCAGTCATATATATTTTCTGGTACTCTATTTTAGGCTACAATTGGGAAGACCATACCATTGAAGAACATTTTCAAAGTTCTACAAGTAATGAAAGGTAACTTTATGTGCACACTGATATAGATATGAATCTTAAGAAAATTTAATGTGTCCTGGAAGTTTGTTTGTTTGTTTTTGTTTGTTTGTTTGTTTGTTGGATGCTTTTTATTTTCTGTTTTTGAAATATTTTTTTTTTCTGTGTAGCTGTGGCTTGACTTAGACTTGCTTGTTAGAACAATGTGATCTCAAAATCACACAGATCTGCCTGCTTCTGCCTCCACAAATGCTGGGATTAAAGGCATGTACCAGAACACCTGGCTGTGTCCTGGAGGTTTTAAAGAAAAGCAACAGTGTAAAAACAGCACTGCTTTAAGTGTACTGATGATCATTAAAATCTCACAATTCCACGTACCTCAATGTCAGGTATCTGATTTGTGTTTGCAAGGCACTCCCCTAAGATAGAAGAGAATAAAATAATGTTGCAACAGAAAATACCATTGAAATCATATAGACATTACAGCTACTGAGTTAAACTGTCAATCTGTTTAGTCTCATTCTATCTACTCAGATATTGTAAGAGGTATACACATTGAATAGGTGATCAGTATGTTTCAAACCTTCTAATGAACAGATATTTCATAGTACAACCAGTGTTACACATATTTATGTAGTAACACTGTAATGTTTAGTGAAAGGAGCAGCTTATGAGTGGCAAGAATATAATTGTGGAGAAACCTTAATCCCTATATGACATGTCTATGATGAACAACAAGAAAAAAAAACGTGTTAATTCAATGTGGGAATCTTTTATTATTCTTGTAATTTAAATTGGTATATCATATGTCACAATGTTTATAAGACACATGACCATAGAGATATTGAAAAAAGCAGTGTACCTGTGTTTCTCCAAGAATAATTAATTTTGTAGAAGTCCCCACTTTGAGTAGATTTTCTGAATGTGATAAAAGGTAATAGTCAAATGGTTTTAGAACTTCAATGAGAATTCATCAGCAAAATCATACTACTGAAAATACCTATGAATACTAGAAATTTGGAACTTCTTCTGCTTGTCCTGGCTCACTTTGTAAATGAAGTGTCATTCATACAGTACAAAAATTTGTGAATTAGATTGCTTTGGTAAAACTCTGAATTCTTACAATACTCTTCATATACACGAGAAAACCTCTTATAGAAAAATGATGCTATAAAAGTGAACCACATAATAAATGCTCTTACCATCACAGAGATCATCAAAAATACCCATAATGAAGGGGAATGCCATGAATGTAAAAAAAAAATGATAAAAGTTTAAGATTTGATTCTTCTTTATCATTAGACCAAATTATAAAATAGATTCATATAGATAAATATATTTATTAGTGTAATCAAATGACTGTGGTCAATATTTCACATGTGCCAATTATCTTTGCAGGCATGAAAGCAGTCGTACTGGAGAGAAACCTTTTAAACGCACTCTATGTGGTAAATCCTTCCACCATACCACTGTTCTCATAAGCCATGAAAGAACACACACTGGAGAGAAGCCTTACAAATGTAATCAATGTGGTAAAGCCTTTACAAAAAACAGTCATCTCATGCGGCATAAAAGAACACATACTGGAGAGAAACCTTATGAATGTAACCAGTGTGGTAAAGCCTTTACAGAAAACAGTCATCTCTTAAGCCATAAAAGAACACACACTGGAGAGAAACCTTATGAATGTAACCAGTGTGGTAAAGCCTTTGCACAAAACAGTCATCTCATAAGCCATAAAAGAATACACACTGGAGAGAAACCTTATGAATGTAACCAGTGTGGTAAAGCCTTTGCAGAAAACAGTATTCTCTTAAGCCATAAAAGAACACACACTGGAGAGAAACCTTATGAATGTAACCAGTGTGGTAAAGCCTTTGCACGAAACAATCATCTCTTAAGTCATAAAAGAACACACACTGGAGAGAAACCTCATGAATGTAATCAGTGTGGTAAAGCCTTCGCACATAACAGTCATCTCACACGGCATAAAAGAACACACACTGGAGAGAAGCCTTACGAATGTAACCAGTGTGGCAAAGCCTTTGCAGAAAACAGTACTCTCTTAAGCCATAAAAGAACACACACTGGAGAGAAACCTTATGAATGTAACCAAAACAGTCATCTCATAAGCCATAAAAGAACACACAATGGAGAGAAACCTTATGAATGTAGTGAGTGTGGTAAAGCCTTTGCACACAACAATAATCTCATAAGCCATAAAAGAACACATACTGGAAAGAAATCTTATGAATATACCCAATATGATAAAGCCTTTGCACAGCTGTCTCCGGAAGCATGAAAAAACGCACAGTGAAGAGAGCCTGGTGAGGATAATTAGTGTGATAAAACCTTTGCATATAACAGTCATCTCCTAAGACACCAACACATTCTGGAGGGAAACCATATGAATTAACTGTGTGGCAAATCCTTTGTACATAACATGCTGGAAAGAAGCTATCTGACTTTAACCAATGTGAAAAAACTTTTGCACTTCAGAATCATCCTCACACTCATGATAGAAATCCTAATGGGCAGTGCTTTTAACATGGTGAAAACATTCCATATTTGTATAATCTTCAACATCATGAAAGGATTCATACTGGAGAGAACATTTGAATGTGTTAAAATGGTGAAGCCTTGCACAAATCTAGAGTCATCATCATCATAAAAGTATCCTTACAGGAGAGGAATTCTTTGACTATAAGCAATATGGAAAGGCCTTTGTGTTCTTTGGTCTACTGAGATCCAACAGAACTGAAAAACTAGCTCAATGGAAATGACTTCCCTTTTGTGAAGGGGAAGGGGAAAGGGAATAGGGGCAATAGGAATGGAGGGTAGTAATGGGGGAGAGAAGGGAGTGGGACTACAATTGGAATTTAAAGCAAATAAACTTATTTTTAAAAAGAATACAATGAATGGTGAATATCAATTACATGCAAAAGAATTATAAAATGTGTTTAGGGAAGACTTATTGATAAATATGATTCTCAACATTTACTGTTTTCAATTGCCTCACTTTACACAAGAAAAGTTCAGGCCAGTGGATGAATATGGAGGAAATGGTGAACTAACACCAGCCAGGAAGTTCTCTGAGAGTAATATAACAGTGGTAGCCTGTAGATGTTTCTTTGTGTATACATATATATTGTTCCATGGGTTCTCTTGAAAACCATCACACCCCAGACTGAATTTTGAGATGTGAAGGAGGAGGCTTTCTCTTCCATGTATGACCCTGCTGCTGGCCTAGTTGTGTAACCATGTAAGCGTGAGTTTTCTGTGCCTGGCTTCAACTGGGGAGTGTCTTTAGACATAGATGCTACTAGCCAAATTTGATAGATGGCTTTTGACACTGATCCCTGCTAACTCTCTCCTCCTTTTAAATATAGGATGATTAGGATCTATGCTCTTGTTCATATGATAGGAATGTGTTATTTAATGCAAATCAAGCATTCTTGAAGTACCTAGTTTTGAATGATTATATACACCTCTCCATGGAGCATCCCAATCATTTCCCAAGGGGTATATAGCCTCTGTTTTCTGGAATTCAATTTGAACTTATTTCCTGAGGTGTTTCCTCTAGACAGAAGGAGAACCAAGTTCTTTGAAATGCTTGTGATCAAATGTTTCAGACTTCATAGCATTTCATATTTCACATGTTTCTGGATGTGAGATGGTCAATTAAACATTGTCTTGTGAGTGGGACTCTGTAAAATGAGTTATACTTAGTGTTAATTTCACAGTAAGATTGCAGGCAAGCTTCAGTGTATGGAGTCTTCTAACGTGAGCAGAGTGGCCTATGGAGAAGTAATAAGATCAGAAATATTATTTCCTTGTTTTAATAGCTGAGTAATATTGTGATAAGACATGGGTGGATGGCAGAGGAGGGAAACTCACCTTTTGAGTGGACTAGGGGAAGAGGATAGAGGGAAAAGGAAGGATGGGACCAGTAGGAGTTGAGGGAGGGGCCTTCAGCCAGGATATATAATGAATAAATTGTGAAAAATTTAAAAAAGAAAAAAGAATTAGAAAAACAAAACCAGTGAGCAAAAATTTGAGTTCAGTCTGGGTAACTGCCCTTGCTCAAAAAAAAAAAAAAAAAAAAAATATAAAGAAAGAAAATATTAAGCATCTTACTACAGTCTTCCTTCTTGATTAGCTTCCCTAGGTCTACAGATTTTAGTATGATCATCCTATATTATAGGTCTAATATCCACTTATATGTGAATATGTACCATGTGTGTCTTTCTGCTTCTGAGATACCTTACTCAAGATGATCATTTCTAGATCCCACCATCTGCCACCAAATTGCATGATTTCTTTGTTTTTAATTGCTGAGTAGTATTCCATTGTGTAAATGTACCATAATTTCTGTATCCATTCCTCAACTGAGGGACATCTGGGTTGTTTCCGGCTTCTGGCTATTACAAGTAAAGGTGCCATGAACATGGTTGAGCAAATATCCTAGTTGTATACTTGAGCATTTTTGGATATATGCCTAGGAGTGGTATAGATGGATCTTGAGGTAGCACTATTCCTAATTGTCTGAGAAAATAACAGGAGCCTATCAGAGGTCCTCTGAAAGACTCTACCCAGCAGGGTATCAAAACATATGCTGAGATTCAGAACCAAACATTTTGCAGAGTGTAGGGAATGTTATGACAGAAAGGGGAGATAGAAATATCTGGAGGGAACAGGAGCTCCACAAGGAGAACAACAGAATCAAAAGGTCTGGGCACAGGAGTCTTTTTGAGACTGATACTCCAAACAAGGACCATGCATGGAGATAAATTAGAACCCCTACACAGAAATAGTCCAATGCATCTCTGTATCCAAGAGGGTTCCCAATAATAGTACTAGGGACCATCTCTGACATGAACTCATGGGCTAGTTCTTGGATCAGCTCCACCTGAGCGGGGAACAATCCTTCCAGTCCACAGAGAAAGACAAAGAAGCCAGTCCTGATGAGACCTGATTGACTATAGTCAGATGGAAGGGGAGGAAGTCCTCCCCTATCATTGGACTGGGGGACAGACATAGAAGAACAAGAGGGAGGAGGGTGAGATTGAGAGGGGATGCTGGAGGAGCTAGAGCTGGGATACAAAGTGAATAAACGGTAATTAATAAAATAAAATAAAAAAAAAAAAAAATTAAAAAAATAATTAATAAAAAAGGAGAATCAAAGATGGTGGTACCAAGAGGACAGTATCTGCCGAGCAGTACAGCAGTGACTACACTGCTAGCAATAGACCAATATCTGGGCCCTCAAACAACTGCAATTGTGTTTCCAAGTTAGGAACAAACCCCACGGATTGGGAAGTAATCGGGTCCATTCTCAGGTTACCCAGGTAAACCATGGAAGAATTCCCGGTTCGCTGCAGGCAATAGGTCACCAGGTCAGAGCCTCATGACTGTGTGTTCTGGTCACCATCCCAGACTGTACTGTGGGCCCCACAACACCAGAGATTGGGTTTTCCAGTCTAGAGAAAACCCCATGGAGTAGGAAGCAATCAGGACTGACCTCAGGTCACCCAGAAAATCCCTGAAAAAGGTCTGGGCTCTACAAGGCACTCAGCCCAGAGAGTTCCTTCTATTCCCAAATCACTGTCCCACACAGAACTGTGGGCACCAAATCACCAGGGACCAGGTTTCCCTGTTGGTAGGAAACCCCAAGGTGAAGGAAACATCAAGTCCAACCTCATTGCAACCAATGGAATTCCACCACACTCCCCCAAAAGGTTCTCAGGAAAAGTTTTTGGATTCCTTCAGATGCCCAGTCACCAGCATAGAGCCACTTACCTGCTCCTGCGTGCTCTACTCAACATCCTAGACTGAACTGTGGAACCCAGAACAGGACAGACTGGGTCACCCTGTCAGAAGGATACCAAACAGTGGGGAAAATATCAATTACAAACTCAGGACACCCAATTCAGGAAAAGTTTCTGGGTTCCCACATGCTCCAGGCTGTAGCCTCCTACTGCATGCATGACTGCTGCACTCTCCTGCTGTTGATTACCGCTTGGGTACTGGGGCACAGAGTTCCAACATATATCTACAGAAGCCTGGGATCCACGAGATCAGCCCTAGACAATACAGTAATTAATTATTCACTTTTACTTTTGCTAAGGGGAAAAGGCCCTGATGAAGGACAAGTTTTAAAATTCACTCCCAGCGTGATTCTTAAAGCTCTAGCAGGGTGGCAGGTCTACCCTAGCCTCACTAACAACAGAGGAAACACTCTGTAAACTCTCAGACAGGGACCCTCAGGGACACAGGGCTAAAGTCAGGTTCACTGTTATCTGCAGTCTGTGGCCTGGAACACAAAATGAGGACCTGAAACCATTCAAGAAAAAGACAGGCAGGCTTGAAAGTGCAGACTTGTAATTCCAGGACAAGAAGCTGAGGGAGGAGGATGAGTTAACAGACCAACCTGGGCTTCATGTTTCCAACTTCTTGTTCCATCAAAACCCAAAAAACTGGACCAAGAGATGGCTCAGTAGTTAAGACACATGCTGCTCTTGCAGATGACTAGGTTAGGCTTCCCAGAACCTGTATCAGGTGGCTCACAACCACCTCTAGCTCTTGGGTATCTCTTACCCTCTTCTGGCCTTTGCCAGGCAGGTATACCCACATGCACACAGATAAATAAAATAAATGTATTTAAAAACTGAGAATGACAGAGAGAGATGGACAGGTGGACACAGCATGAGCTCACCCTGCACTGGAGACTATTACTGTGCCTAAGACCCCTCACTGTGCCTGCCAAGCTGCTGTGCCCATCGACCTGCTGCAGTTCCTGCTAACCCTACTGCCAAGTCCCTCAAATCTTCTGCCACTTTCTCTGTTCATCATTGCACACTAGTTCACTCTTTTTTTTTTTTCTTTCTTGAGGTGGGTATACTCTGGCTTCCCTTAATCTTGGTCTGCAGCTGAGGGTGACCACAAGCCTGAATAGTCTTTTGAGCTTTTGATCTTAGCCATTCGGATAGGTGTAAGGTCAAATCTCAGGGTCATTTTGATTTGCATCTCTCTGATAACTAAGGGCATTGAGCATTTTTTAAGTGTTTCTCTGTGATATTCCTCTACAGAAAATTCTATGATTAGCTCTGTCCCCATTTTTGATTGGATTACTTTTGATTTAAAACATTGTTTTTGAACAATTTTTGAACCACGTTTCTTTGGAAGAAATAACAGATTTTCACAACAATATGTGTATGTAATAGATATATGACACAGATGATAGATAGACAGATGATAGATGTGTGATAGATGGCTAGATAACTGTAATAATATGTGTGCAACAATAGGAGGGATACTTGTATAAAACATCGGGGTAGGCTAGGGTCAAATAGGAGGGGAGTAGGACCTTGCCTATCAGTGGAAAAGAGGAGGAGCTTAGGCACAGAAGAGGGAAGGAGGATGTGACCAGATGGCGATGAGGGAGTGGGCACAGCCAAAGTACAATTTGAATAAATTGTAATAAATGATAATAATAAACAGTAATGTAAAAAAAGCATTGTGAAATTTATATTCATCTCCAAAGATTATGAATTCCTAATTCTTTTAAACTGTTAGAGGTCCATGTGAAAAAAGCAGCATTCAAAATCATTAAGACTGTGAACCTTAGAGTATAACACATGTAAAAATCACAGCAGATTTTAAAGATGAATGCACTGTACTGAGATATAGTCAGAATGATTTATGCACAAAGAAGTCAGAAAGTTTTGAAGAGTGGAGAGGAGTACACATGCTTATTAATATATAGTAAATTTTATATATTAATCCTAGAGACACAAAGAATTTTGACTGAAGAGATATTCTGTCAATTTTATAATAAAATATGTAGTATACATTCGACATATAATAATCATGGACAAATTATTCAAAATTAGAATGCCTGTCTTTAAAATGATTGTGTTTAGTAACATTAAAAATTTTTAGCTCTTTCAAAGTGTTTAATTTCATTAACACATGTCATTATACAGTTCTAATTAAGATAACAAAATTCCACCAGACTGTAAAGTTCCTCATTAAGATATTCTACTGAATAATAGTGATATTAAAATTATGACATTTGGTTATGAGTCTCAGCATCTGCTTTGATACACTGCTAGGTAGAGTCTTTCCAAGGCACTCTCTGGTAGGCTCCTGTCCTGTTTCTTGTTTTCTCCTACTTTATATGTCTATTCCATTTGTCTTGCTAAGTGAGGACTGATCAGCTTACTCCAGAACCTCTTCCTGTTTAGCTTCTTTAGGTATGCAGATTTTAGTATGCTTATCCTATCTTATAGGTCTAGTAGCCACTTATAAGTGAGTATTTACTGTGTGTGTCTTTCTGCTGCTGGGATACGTCACTCAGGATGATCTTTTCTATATTCCACCATTTGCCTGCAAATTTCACGACTGCCTTGTTTTTAATTGCTGAGTAGTATTCCATCGTGTAAATGTACCACAGTTTCTGCATCCATTCATGCTATGAGGGACATTGGGGCCATAACCAAACTTTGAGCAGAGTATAGGGAATCATATGAAAGAAGGGGGAGTTAGTAAGACCTGGAGAGAATGGGAGCACCACAAGGACCAAATGTATCTGGGCATAGGGGTCTTTTCTGAAACTTTATTTTCCAACCAAGGACCATGCATGGATATAACCTAGAACCCCTGCTCAGACATAGACCATGGCAGCTCAGCATCCATGTGGGTACCCTAGTAAGGGAAACAGGGACTGTGTCTGACATGAACTCAGTGGCAGAGTCTTTGACCTCCCCCCACAGCCCCTGAGGGTGGAGCAGCCTTGCTAGGCCACAGAGAAGGACTTGCATCCAGTCCTGTTGAGACCTGATAAGCCAGGGTCAGAGGGAAGGGGAGAAAGGCCTCCTCAATCAGTGGACTTTGAGAGGGGCAGGGAGGAGATGAGGTAGGGAGGGTAGGATTGGGAGGGAATGAGGGAGAAGACTACAGCTGGGATACAAAGTAAACAACATGTAATTAATATTAAAAATAAAAATTATTAAAAACTGACAGTTGAATATTGGAAACAGAAACACATCAGAAGGAAATCTATATAATGGCATGTCATAACTAAACCCATTACTATTTAAAGGTACATGAATAGGTGTAATGAAAGTAATCAGGCCTTCCTAATAGTTGAAAGTAGTTAGGTCCCAGGGAGTGCAAATATCCAGAAATTTCAGTCCTAGACCTGCTCAACATGCATTATCAAAGGAATTCTGGTGATTAGAACCAAATAAGCAACAACAATAAAAAAACAAACATATAAAAAATAGCATTCAGCAAAAATTTGTGAAATACTTCTTGTCCATCAAAGTCGCCATTTTCCTTGCTCCAACAAGAGGAATCTGAGGATCTCTATTGACCTGTGGCTCCTATTAGGATACCAACACCCATGGTGGCCTCCAGGTTACCTGAAGAGGAAGTACATATACTTGATACATATCTCAAAATGCATGTCTAGTTTTCTGTCCCTTCTCAAACATCCTCATCTCTCTTTGCACTATCCGAATCTCCTAAATATTCTAGAAATACCCTGTCTTTTTTCCAATAGTTAATTTATTAATTTTATATCTTCATCATAGACCCCTCCCTTCTCTCCTGACAGTCCCACAATCATTTTCCCCTCTCCCATTCCTTCTTTCTCATCACAGAGACACGCTAAATGTACCAAGCTCCTCTGACACATCACAATAGGCAGGACTAAGAGCATCCTGTCTCACTAAGGACAGGCAAGACAGCACCGCTAGTGGAAATGAAACTAAGGGCAAGCAACAGAGTCAAAGAAAGCTCTCAGTCCAATTGTTAGGGGACCCACATGTTGAGTAACCTGCACATTTTCTACATATGTGTAGAGGGACCTAGGTTCATCCTATGCATTTATGAAAGCACAGTTTGTCTCTGTGTAAGCTGTTCCTACTTTTTTTTCTCCTAATAGTCTCTATTCTCTTCTAGACAGTTTTGGTCATATCACGTCTGCTTCTTTTACTTTCTGCTCTGAACTCTTCCAGGTACCTCTGAACATTTTCCCTCTCTGACCCATAATAAAACCATTCCCTGTAATAATGGAGTGGCTACTATTTTGCTGGTCTCTTTTCTGTCCCTGCTTATAAAGTTTGAATATTTAAAGTACATATTTTATTAAGTGAATATTACTATGCCTAAATCATGTGACACCATTCAAGGAATATGTACTGAAAAAAGCCAGTTTTTACTTGGGGAGGATTAAAGATGCCTGTGAATAGAAGAGTCAAAGAGAGGCAATAATGTAAAGGTATTTTATAAAATATTGTCAACTCAGTTTTATGATGAACTTGAAATTAAATGTGTATGTCTGTAAAGTCATTCCTATATAGCTGAATCAGTGTTAAAATACTGACAAATAAATGTTTAAAACCAGAATGTTGTTGGACTTTGGGCTGAAATCTGACCAGTTTCCAACAAATCTTGGCATAGTGGGTAAAACAACTAAATGAAACAGAAAATAATCTCTCTTAACGTAGGCAGATAGTTTTGAAGATACATAGATATCATTCTTTTGTATAGTTCAGAGAATACCTCTCTGACATAACTTTGTTTCTTTGGGGTAATGGTATTGACTATTTCTAACAGGAGTCGTTGTCATGAAGCAACTGTTAAGAATTAGTTCACATGTTCTAGAGAAATCAAGACTGAACACTTCCTGAAACCACTAGTCTATCAAGAGAATAATAATAGTCATTTTAAAATACCTTCACGGTGAAGCCTGGAAGAGAGAAACTCTCATTGATCATGAAATTATCCTTTTCTTTGCTGGTGCTAACCAAAAATGGCTACAGCAGTCTGTATACAAACCACTGAAGTGTAAACATTCTTTAGTAGTCAGGGGGAGAAACCACTGTGATGTCAACATCCCAAGGCTCAGGCCATAACTGACAAAGTGACACATGCATTTCATTTCCTTCAAACTTTTGACTTTAAATCACTCTTTTTGATCATTTTTTGAAACACATATTTTTGGAAGAAATAACATTTTCACAACATTATGTGTGTGTATGTGTGTGTGTAATAGATATATGATATAGATGATAAACAGATGATAGATGTTAGAGAGAAGGCTAGATAACTGTAATAATATGTGTGCAACAATAGGAGGAATACTTGTATAAAACATCATGATAGGCTAGGGTCAAATAGAAAGGGAGTAGAACCCTGCCTATCAGTAGACTAGGGGAGGGGCTTAGGGGCCCCAGAAGAGGGGAAGAGGGTGTGATCAGATAGATATGAAGGATGGGAGCACAGCCACAGTACAATTTGAATAAATTGTAATAAATGATAATAAACAGTAATGTAAAAAAAAGCATCATGAAATTTATATTCACCTCCAAAGATTATGAATTCCTAATTCTTTTAAACTGTTAAAGGTCCATGTGAAAATAAAAGAATAACAAGGCAAAAATTCTAGAAATACCAGAGAGTGTAATCTTGACTCCTTAGAAGGACAGAAAGATATCCCATTTGAGAAATTAAGCATTTTCAAGCATTATTAACTACTCATACAATGTCGTTGAGTCCTTTAAAAATGCCTTCAATAGCTTCAAACCTCATTATCACAAGTAAACAGTGAACAGGTCATACAACTTGCTAAGAGAAAAAGAGAGGAGACTAGGCCACCAGTCTGCAATCAAAGGCATTAACCTGTTTTCCAGTAAAGCCACATTTTCCCAAGGTGTTACCTGATTAGTACTTGTAGCTGAAAAGGAATGACAAGGCTTTGAAAGTCTTTAGCAGCGATTCTCTAGACTTAAACACTAAAACACAATGTTTACAGCTTCCTGAAAGCTAATTCTGGTGGACATGATACCTATTTCTCCTAATTTTACTTACAGAATACAAAGAAAAATTATTCTATTTTTTTGGAAATACTGAATATTAGATTAAGTTCTGTGCTTTCCTTTCCTAAGGAAGAATATACACCTTATGAAACTAAAACCTGCTTTACTTATGGAAATTTATTCACTGTTTTCTATGGTTTAACAGTTGTCCTGGTTTGTTTCTCTGTTGCTATGAAAAACACGGATCAAAGTAACTTTGGAAAGGATTTATCTGGCTTATAATCCATCGAGGGAAGACAGGGCAAAAACTCAAAGTAGGGACTGAGGCAGAAACCATGAAAGAACAACACTCTTTGGCTTGCTCAGTTATCTTTTTTATACAGCCCAGGCCCACCTACAAGAATGGTACCATCCACCTGCAGGAAGGTACTTCCACAATGGACTGGGCCCTCCTACATTAATTAGCAATTAAAAAGTATCTGTACCCCCCACGGCAATCTGATGGAAGACAATTTTTATTTAAGGTTCCTTTCTCTCAGGTGAGTCAACCTGACAGTTAGAGTTAGCCATTATAACAGTCTTTGGCTATAGAAAAAAAAAAAAAAAAAACATGGCTGGACATATAGCTCAGTCTGGTAGGAAGATAAGAAGAGGGGGTAGGAAAGAGAGAGAGCAAGAGAAGGAGGAGAAAAAGAGAGAAAATGTGTGTTTTCTAGGCACAGTCCCTATTACAGGGAAAAAAGGGGAAAGTGGGAGGAAAAGAAGAAAGAAAATGAAATAGTATGGCAAAACAAAGCCTCCTAATACTCCCCAACACCGAGGACTGAAAATTGAACCTTGGGCCTCACTAGGCAGGTGCTTCACTATACTTAGCTATGGCCACAGACATTTTTCAATTTGTTTTGTTTGAGATTAAGTTTCCCAGTCAGGCCTTGAACTCATTCTGTAACTCACAAAAGCCTTGAACTTGGCATCTTCCAGCATCTGTCCCCCAAATAGCTGGGATTATAGACATGTACCACCAGGCTGAACAAAGAAATTGTTTTTATGAAAAAATGAAAAAGATTTAAACAATGAAAGCCGTGTGAAGAGAGAACAAAAAATAGAATTATGGTGCCATAAATGATAGAAAAATAGGGACCACCAGAAACTAGAAGAGATGAATATTCTTCCTAGATGCCCTCAAAGGAGGTTACCTCTTGACAATAAATTTCTGAGCAACCTCCCAAAATTATGCAAGAATAACCACCTGTTGTTTTAAGCCTCCACATTTATGATACTTTGTTATAGCAGCACCTATGCTGGAAAACTAACTTGTAACTAGTATCTTATATATCATTAAGAAACAGATTTAAGCCTGATGGTGATGGCCAACACCTTTAGTTCCAGAATTTTGAGGCAGAAGCCAGCAGATCTGAGTTATGGGACAACCAAGACTACACAGAGAAACCATATTTCAAAAAATTAAAATATAAAAAGTGAAAATGTAATAAACTGAAAGAGGAAAATAAAATGTTTTTTTAAAATAAAGATTTGAAGTTGGGCATCTTGGCACAAGCCTACAATTCCAGCAACTCAGGGAGACAGAAGCCAGTGGATTTTTGTGATTTCCTGTCCATCCTTGTCTGCAAAATGAGTCCAGGATAGCCAAGCTACAATACTTCCTTTGTATTTTCCTCTTAAAATGTAATGTTTGCAAGTAATGGTGTCAACTACCTAGTGAGTTACAGGCCAGACTAGGCTGCAGAGATCTTGTCTCAAAAGGAAGGAAGGAAAGAAAGAAAGGAAGGAGGGAGGGAGGGAGGGAAGGAGGAAGGAAGGAAGGAAGGAAGGAAGGAAGGGAAGGAAGGAAGGAAGGAAGGAAGGAAAGTAAAAAGCGACACCACACTAGTACATGGAGCTGGTCTTTTTAAGTTTTAATAAAACACATGTTCAAAGTTTTCCAAACACATGTTCATACCCATCACAATGAGATTTCTCACATGGGGGGTATTTAATCAGCTAACCTCAATTCTTATCATTTCTTCTACCAATATTCTGCAATTTAGTTAGTAAAAACAACAATCAAATAAGAAAAGTCAGAGTTAAAAATGAACCTTTATGCCAAGCAATGATGGCACACACCTTTAATACTGGCAGTGCACTGGAGGCAGAGACAGGCAGATCTCTGAGTTGGAGAACATTCTTGATTTACAGAGGAAGTTCCAGGATAGGCAGGGCTACATAGAGAAACCCTATCTTGGGAAAACAAACAAACAACAACAACCAAAAACTGAAAAAAAGAAAAAAAAAAAAAAAACTGTATAAATTCTCAAAAGAGTACATCATTCATTAGAGTAAACTTGTAGTTCATGATTTGATGTTCAATGATGGAGTTAAATACTCACAAGAAAAAGTGGGAGCCCATAGGAAGGAGAGAGACTTTACAGTCTCCTCCTTATCTGTACATTGCACATAAGTAGATCATCTTTACATTCAACCACAAAGTTCTTCAATAACTGCTTCTCTCAATGATGCCCTCAATTGGTTACACATGACACTGAAAAACATTCCTTCACTATCTATGTCCCTGGATCCTGATAACTGATCCTGTCACCTTGTACCTGTTTTGCCAACATGAAACTGAAAACTCAGATTTATAGTGCTTTAAACATATAATGTTATTATTTATCATGTTAGAAACAAGGAAAAACAAAACACAGAGCAGCTATCTAGATCTGCTATGGCAACCCTACTGTCAGTCATTAGTTATCCAGGATCTTTCTAGTTCTTTGCTCTGTTACTCCTACCCAAGATGGCTGCTACATCTCCAGGCCTTTGCTTGCTTGCTTGCTTGCTTGCTTGCTTGGTTTCTCTGTGTAGGTTTCCTGGCTGTCCTGGAACTAGATCTATAGACCAGGCTGGCCTTTAATGCAAAGATCCAAATGCCTCTGCCTTGCCTCCCAAATTCTGGGATTAAAGGTGAGCCACCACCTCCCAGCTGATCTCCAGTCTCAGCTAATGAAAGGCTGGGAATACACACCATTACCTCCTTACAACCCTTTTGAAACATTCATCATTCTATTTATATTCAACTAATATAGACATAGTCACATGATTAATTAATTAATTTAGTCACATTAAAATTTT
This sequence comes from Meriones psammophilus, assembly GCA_036365155.1. Taxonomy (NCBI): domain Eukaryota; kingdom Metazoa; phylum Chordata; class Mammalia; order Rodentia; family Muridae; genus Meriones; species Meriones psammophilus. Next base: position 46,331 of record JAEOAE010002321.1, on the reverse strand, counting down.
AATCTGTTAAAAATGTAAAGAGTGCTGGAGATGACTCAGTGATTAAGATTACTGACTGCTAACAAAGTGGTGCAAGACTTTAATCACAGTGCTTGGGAGGCAAAGGCAGGTGGATCTCTGTGAGTCTGAGGAAGAGTTCCAGAACAGCCTGGACTACACACCCAGAGATACCCTGTCTTGATGACTCCTTCCCTCCCCCACAAAAAAGAAGGAAAAAAGAAATCTAACAACTTTGTTTTAATTTGAAAACAATCTCTTCTGTACAACCATGTAACTAGACAAAAATTATGGCTCATATCAACTACAAGAAAAATAATATGTATTAGGGAGATCTGAATATCTCTTCTAACTTCACAAAATGCATTTGCTGCTCCTCTTCTTTCATCCCCTAAGTAATGGTGTACCCCAAAGCCTGGGCCTTCGTCATTTATTCATATCTTTGCTATGCTTGTAGAGAGGAGACCAGCATAACTGTCATCTGAGAAGCTTCATCCAGGAAATAATGGAAACAGTTGCACAGACCCACAGTCAAACAAACATTAGGCAGAACTCTGGGAATCTTGTGGAAGAGTTAGAGGAAGGACTGAGGGAGCTGGAGAGGTAGGACACCACAAGAAGACCTACATAGCCAGCTCACCTGGGACCATGGGGCCTCATAGAAACTGGACCACCACCAAAGAACATGCCTGGACTAGCCCTAGGCCTCTTTCACATATAAAACTGATGGGCTGCTTGTCCTTAAGTCAGTCCCCTAGCAACTAGAGCAGGAGCTGTCTCTGACTTGGACTCTGTTGCCTCCCTTTGGATCCCATTTTCCTAGTAGGGCTGCCTTTTCTTACCGAAGTGAAAAAGGAGGCAATTAATCCTGATGTAACTTGATGTGCCTGGGTGGGCTGGTTGAGGGAGGGACAGGGAAAGTGTTTGGGAGGTTGGGACTGGCAAGAGATGAGGGAGTAGGGTTGTAAGTGGGCTGTAAAATGGACAAATAAATAAATTAATGAAGAAAAATATAACTGACCCATAGTCATCAAAGTGACAAGATCATGAAAAAAGATGAGGGAACTGTTCCATATTGAAAGAGACTAAAGAGATAAAAGACAATGCAACACTTAAATGTACCAGCTTCTTTTGACATTTATGTGAGTAATAACGTAGTCAATAAAACCCACATTAAATGGAATACTATGCCAGCGTGAATTTCCTATTTTGATAACTGCACTGTCATTATGTAGGACCACATTCTTGTTTGCATAAAATTGACACTAAACCACTCAGAGTGACAGGGCATAAAGTCAGCAGCTTCCTCTCAAAATGTCCAGAGTAAGACAGCAATTAACTGTGTGCCATACTTGGAACTTTTTTCAAGTTTGTTATTGTTTCAAAATTGTTGTGGGGGAAGCTGGGCATTGTCTTTAACTCCAGCACTAGGGAGGCAAAGGAAGGCAGATCTCTGTAGGTTCAAGGCCAGGCTGTTCTACATAGGCAAACCCAGGACAGCCAGGGTTCTGTAGAGAGAGTTTGTCTCAAAAAAAAAAAAAAAAAAAAAAAAAAAAAAAAACTAAATAAAATTGTTGTAGGGGGAAAAACAATGTAACTGAAAACTGAACAAAATTAAATACAAAACTGATTCTCCACACTAGCAGTCTGGGTAAGACTAAGTCTTTAAGAGACTGACAAAGACATTTTGAAGCAGCAAAAATATTCTCTAAATACAGCACAATGTCTTCTTTTTTTAGTGTGTGTGTATGTGTGTGTGTGTGGTTGTGTGTGTGTATGTGTTTTCATGATGCCGGTGAAGCATGCATACTAGGGAACTCATAGGAAGGTTAGAAGACAACTCTGTGCAATCACTTCTTGCCTTCCACCTTTTCATAAATTCAGGGATCGAATTCAGGTCTCCAGGCTTGCCCAGCAAGAGCCTTTATCTGCTGAGCCATCTCACCGACCTGCAAGGGATTCTCTTAAGTGACCTCAATTAGGCAGTAGTGAGAAAAATGTGAACGATTCCTTCTCTTAAACAAATTCGTAGGAATAAATAAACAATAAAGAGATGAGTAGAACAGCAGTACTCTAGTGCTACAAATGACTAACAATCATCCAAACACAACCTAAGCACCTCCTGAGACAAAGGGCTGCAGGGCTGGTAGCTAAAATTCCTTGCAAGTGTGAAACTGGAATTACCCTGGCATAAAAGCTTTCCAGGCTCTACAGTAAACTTGTAATTACATCCTGTTTATCTATACATAACAACACAAAGAGATAAAAATAGCAAAATAAGCCTGCCTGAACCCTGTATACTCCTGATTGTGCAAATCCATCAAAGTATAAACAGCAATTTAACTGCCAAACTGTTCCTTCTGAACAATTCTCTGACAAATAAAGATAACAATCAAATCACGTGAAAGCTAAGTGAGAGAGAGCACCTGCAGTGGTTGGCTGGCTGTCTTAGGAAGAGTCATTTCATTCTGGAATGCCTGCACATAGGCCCTGAAAAAATGTTCCTAGGAATCTGCACGTATCCTGTGGCCTTTCCAATTACCCCGCCTTAGTTCGACCGGAATGTCCAAGCTCCCCCACACAGCCTCCCCCAAGGCAAGCAGGAGGTAGCACAGGACTCTGCACTTCTTTTCCAGGAGGCCTGGCCACAGCATCACTCTTCCTCAGGATGCAGGGCACAAGTGTATCCCTTGGAAATCCTCAAAGTGTGCTCCTGCCTTCCCAACCCCTGCGGCCCAAGGGCGCGGTCCCGGGTACTAGCAGCCTCCACAGAATCTCTTGGCAGAACCTGGGCAGGCTCTCCCGACCCGCCCAGCCCGCCAGCCCCTGGCTGCAAGGCCCCAGCCTCGCCCCGGGACCGCCATCCTGCCGGTCCCTCACACATGCCTACATCCAGCCACGCTCGGCTGCACCGCGATAGCTGACACCAGTGAACCCGCTGCTTCTCCACCGCGGGACCCACCCCTCTCTCCTCCCTGCCTCCCAGCCATGCTGCCAGGCCCAGCGCCGCCTAGGACACTGGATGGCTGCTGGGAGCGGAGGCGGAGCCCAGAGGCGGAGCCCTGAGGCGGAGCCCAGAGGCGGAGGCGGGGGAGGAGCCCGGGGACAGAGGCGGAGCCAGGGGCGAAGACAGGGGAGGAGTCCGGGGGCGGTGGGAGGCAGAGCCTTGGGAGGTGAAGGCGGAGCCCGGGAGAGCCTAGTTGAAAAGGAGGCGGAGCCTGGGGCGGAGGTGGAGCCTGTGTGGGCGGAGGCGGAGCTCGAGGGCGGAGGCAGAGCCCGGGGAGACGGAGGCGGAGCCCGGGGGCGGAGAGGAGGCGGGAGCCAGCACCCGCCCCACGCGCTGACCTGGCTTCTCCTGGTCTCAGCCTACTACGTTGGAAGTAGTAACTGAGCCATGACCGCTGCCACCGCGCCCAGGAAGCGGGTTCCGGTGGCCAACCCTCACCGTCGCCGCCCACAACTCCCAGGCCAGGGAGGAACTCAGCGTTTTCACTTAGGCGGCTGTAGCCATAGCAACGGCGCTTCTGTCACGCTGGACAATGGAGGCGCGCACTGCGCCTGCGCCGCGCCTCGCGCAAGCCCCTCTCCCGCCCCACCGGAAAGAGCTTGGCCTTGGGGTTCCTCCAAGGCCGAGGCAGCTTGGACCCCTGGCTCAGAAAGTGGGCGGCTGGGTGCATTCTCACCATCAAGGCTGAGCTCTTAGAGGCCTGGCCTCTGCTTCAACGCCCCCTCCCCTATTCTTTATTTTCCTGGAGCAGGGTCTTTCTTCTGCCTTCTCTCTCCCTTTTGGGGAGAAGGGCATGGAGGGGCGTGGGGTCACTTGGAAAGTTTGCTGTTTTCTGCTGCCTGCTTGCCACTGGCAGCGCATTCCCGCCCTCTGCTGGAAGCTTGGAATTTGCATCGCCAAGGCTTTCTGGATGCACGTTTTTTGTTTATGTTGTGCAGATGGGAATTTTAGAAACATGCCACCGAGCTGGCAGGGGAGGAAAAGACTTGCGCAATCTTCAGAGGCGCCTATGCTTTCTGGGCTGCCTTGCCTGGGGACTGTCAGCTTGGGCTTTCCTCTGAGTGCCTGACAGAGTTGGATTACACCTAGGAAAAGGGCATCAGGGCATCCCTGGGATGCTCCTGAAATGGGCCTGTCTCTTCTCAGGGAGCCCAGTCTGCCTGACTTTTACTGCTTTTTTGTCTCAAGGCTCTGGTAAGTTGCTCTACTGCAAAAGTTCAATCGAATAAATTCACAGGGCTCTTGGTGCAGTCTAAAAATTATCCAAGCCGACTGAGATTTTAAGAAATATTCCCTACTGATGATTTCCAATTTGGCTGGCACAACATTTGGATGAGTTTACTTTGTCACTTCTTGATGTTTATGATATTTTAGTAGTAGAATATGTATGCAAATTAAGACTGAAATTTTCAGAACCTGTGGTTTGGAAATTATCTTCGTGAGGACATCATTCGCTGAGGGATTTGGTCCTTAATATAGTGTAGATGCCAATGTGCTTAGTGCAGAAAGCTAGTGACTAGAGCTGTGAACTCAAAATATTCTTCAGCTCAGCTGCTCTGATTGACTAGTTCTCTTTTATGGGCCAATTGTTTCCCTTCCTGATTCCGTGTTGGTAATTGAAACTTAAGGTCTCATGCATGCTAGGAAAGCCTTCTACCATTAAGCTATATTCCCAGTAAAAGGGCAGACTTTTTTCAGCAGGTGTCTGAGCAGGTTGGGTCGGGCCATGCTAGAAGAATTGAAACTGAGGGGGTGCTTTAACCCAGGACCTCCTTTGTAAATAGCTGCTAGTCGGACTGAAGAGTTAGCATAACTGAAGTGATGAAGAGTAGATTCGTTTTCAAAATTACTAAAGCAAACAAAACTGCCCGCCACACCTCATATAGACATTTTCCCAGTCATATATCAGGGAGCTCTTTCCCCACCTTTTCAGTAAAGAGTGATCTCACTTCCTCCAGAGACAGCCCATTCCACAGCTTAACAGACAAGTTAGAAAGTCCTTCCTTATGAAGTCAGAGTTGGTCCCCTATATCTGCCCTCTTGTTTTCTGAAGCTACCAGAAGGGGAAGGACACCACATGACTGTGTGTGTGTGTCTTTTTAAATTATTATTGTGAGTTTTTTTCTAAATTTTACCTGTTTTTTTTTGTTTGTTTGTTTTTGTTTTGTTTTTAATTTTGTAAGGGACTGGAGTGTGACTTTACAGTTGAGAGCACTGTTTGCTCTTAAAAACACCTTTTTTTTCCAGCATTTTGGAACAGTTCATAACCATCCATCCTGAATACCAGGTAAATGGGATCCTCCTCTGGTCTGCTCCAGAAAGAGGCATGAATGTTGCACATGAACATGCAAACATAAACATAAAATAAAACATTTTGTTTATACCAGGGATAAAATTTATATATACAATGCAGCCACTTTTGATGTGAACTGATAGACTAAGATCAGAAAGGGAGGATGACCTCCCTATCAGTGGAATCATGCATACAGAGGGAGGAGGGAGGGTGGGATTGGGAGGGGAGGAGGAGATGAATGGGGGGATGCAGAATGAATAAAGTGTAAAATGAAAAAAATAAACTAAGCCACGAAAAAAAAATTATATATCATAACATTAAATATACACTCCAGTGGCATTTAATATATCTCACCATTAGATCATGAGTACATCTGTCTTGTTTCAAAACATTTTCATCACCCACCCAAAATCAATTAAACATACACTACTATTTCTCTCTCTAGGCCCTAGCAATAACCACTCACTTTCTGATTGTATGGGTTTGCCTGTTTCCTATAACTTGAATTAATTTTACTGGCATATTCTTTTTGGTTGGTTGGTTGGTTGGTTGATATGTTGAGGCAGGGTTTCTCTGTGTAGCCTTGGATGTCCTGGAACTCTTTTTGTAGACAAGGCTGGCCTTTTGAACTCACAGAGATCTGCCTGCCTCTGCTTCCTGAGTACTGGGATTATAGGCATGAGCCACCATACTACCACCTGGCTTGTTTCCTAGTTTTAACTCTGCTGTATCATTAGTACTGCCTTGTACTATTTAAGAGAATCAGTACTGCATTCTCCCTTATTGTTGAATAACCCTCCACTGTTTGTACAAACCAGGCTTTGCTTATCCACTGGAGGTTTGGAGAAATGTTTCTCTCTAGCATTACCATGTATAGAAAGTATGTGAGTGGGGCTAAAGGGATGGCTCAGTGGTTAAGAACACTGATTGCTCTTTCAGAGGTCCTGAGTTCAATTCCCATCACCCACATGGTGGCTCATAACCATCTGTACTGGGATCTGATGCCCTCTTCTGTCATGCAGGTGTACATGCAAATAGAGCACTCACATATATAAAATAAATAAATCTTAAAAGAAAAAAGTATCTGAGTACCAATTTGCAATTCTCATGGTATATCCTTAGGAACAGCACTGCTGGACAGTAGTGAATTACATATGGTAATGATTTTACCTACCAGAACTGAACAAGGATTCTAAATTTATTACTAACTTCACATCTTTGTCAACACCTGTTTTCTTGATTGTTTTTTTTTTTTTTTAATATTATAGACATCTTAAGAGGTATGGATTACTTTTGTTTGTTTTGGGTTTTTGTTGTTTTGATTTATTTTTTTTTTTGTTTGCTTGTTTTTTAAGACAGAGTTTCTCTGTAAAGCCCTGGCTGTCCTGGAACTCACTCTGTAGACCAGGGTGGCCTCAAACTCAGAGATCTGTCTGCCTCATACTCCTGAGTGAGTGCTGGGATTAACAGAGTGCCCCAGCACTTGCCTGGTCAAATAAGTATGAATTATTAACTTTTGCTGTTTCTCTTAAGACAGGGTCTCACTAGAGACCTAACTAATCTGTAACCTAGTTTCCTCTTGAACTCTGGATCCTCCTGCCTAGTTTTCACCCCCAATACTGAGGGTAAAAGCATGGAATTGACCACCAGGCCTACCTTAAGAGATGTCTTACTTTCCTTCTGATTTATATTTCTTTACTTACTCATGGTGTTCAGCATTTCTTCCTCTGTATGTCTGTCATTTCTAAATCTTTTTCGGAGAAATATGTATTCAAGTCCTTTGCCTAACCACACCCTTACCACACCCTGATGTGGGTCTAACCCTTGGCTTCCCCCAAAGCTAGGCAACCTCTGTTTTACTAAACCATACCCCTAACCCAACCCTGTTTGTTTTTGTTGAGTTTGTATACTCTAAAAGTAGATGTCTATCAAATATAAACTCTGCAGATATTCTTTCCATAGACTGTCATGTTATCTTCTTGATATTGCCCTTTGGTTCACAAAATTATTTTACTTTGATGAAGTCCAAAGTTTTATTGGTTTTCTGTGATTTTTGTGTCATATCCAAGAATCCATTGTTGAATTAACATCATGAAGATCCACTTCTATGTAAGCTACACATAATTTTACATGTAATTTTATATGTGGTTTTGATCCATTTTGGGTTGACTTTGTAATGACAGGGTTCTAATTTTACCTTTTTTTAAAGATTTATGTTTACTTTCTGTGAGTGTGAAACTCTCTGTTTTTACATATATATTCAAGTGCTGTGATGAGAGGGTGTCTGAGCCTCCAGAGCTGGAGTTAGAGGCAATCATAGATGCTAGGAACTGCACTTAGTTCTTTGGATAAGAATCAAGTTCTCTTAACCACTGAGCCACCTCACAGCCCTCATTTACTCTTTAAATTCTTATTGTTTAAATTCTATTTGCAAATATTGACATTAACCCAAGGTAATCATTATTCCTCCTATTAATACTAAGCTACATTCCCACTCTGCAAGTTTATTTTAATTTCTTTCTTTTTCTCTATCAAAGTTGTTTTTCAAAACTAGAATTAAGAACTAACATCCTCAGTATACTTACTCTATTACAGTCTTAGATAGACTAGTGGACATTTAAATGGCTTTTTTGTAAATGAAGTTTTCCCATGACATAAGGTAAAGACCTAAAGGTACTGTGTGTTGCCATCTACACATGAACACATTAGCATCCACTGAAGCTATAACTTGGCTTTCTCACCCAACAACTGCCAGGCTGCTGAAATTGCTAAGTCCAGACAGGGCAACCTGATTGCTGAGTTTGGTTGAAGGCCATCCCACCCCCTAAGATAACTACCGTCACCTTCATTAACAAGGGAGAGAACAAAGAAAGTCCAGATTTGTTTTACTGAGGGCTGTGAGCCACAAGGGAGGAACGTTGTACAGCACAGTGATGAAGCTACACAAGAGAGACTACAGCCTTTCTTGCCTTAGAAGACAAGATGGAGCTGATTCCTAGTGTGGGGGGGATTTCTCACCCTTGTATTCCCCTAGTGGGCTGTGGTGGGGTAAGCAGTTTTACTGTACAGTCATTGCAAGTGCTTCCTGTAGTTAGCCACTACAGTTCAGGCAGGCTGGATTTGACCATATGTCCTGCAAGCACAACCAGGGCCCCTTCAGATTGCTTCTCCCTACCCATAAAAAAAGGAAACTGAGAGACTTGGTGGAAATTTCCCTGATACATTGCCACATCTTGAACCACTCAGTTGCCTAAGCAAGAATCTTAATGACTACTACCCTTGATACTGGCCTTTCTTGCAGCCCCACATTTATCATTCAGTTCTGTTGCTCCTACTTCCCATGTGTCCACTTCACCCTCACATCATTGTCATCTCCCATATTTATAGTTTATAATACCTTCCTTACCTTTTTCCCTGTTCATTGGTTCCATGTATGTAAAAGATGGCTTTTTATATGTAAAACTTATTTTTTAAGATCAGGTTTTACGTATCTCAGGCTAGCCTCACAAATGCCAAGCACATAAAGATGATGTTGAACTTCTGATGCCCCTGACTGTACCTCCTTATTGGGATTACAGGTGTGTACAAAACACAAGGTTTCATGGATGGAAGGCAAACACTTTACCAACTGATCTATCTTCCAAGCCCTTATATAGAAAACCTAAAGACAAAAAGCAAGATATTGATCCAGTCTTAAAATTAAGTCTGTAAGCCTGGAGCAGTGGCACACACCTGTGAGCCCAGCACTCAGAGAAGCAGAGGCAGGTGCGTCGCTGTGAGTTCAGGGCCAGCCTGTTCTACACAAGAAAAGCCACAGAAAAGCCCTTTTTGAGAAAAAAAAAGTTTGTGTACCAAGCACACATTTTCAGTTTGAACTATGTTTGGGATGCAGAAAAGAGAAATCCAGAGATGGCTGACAGACTGTGTCTTAGGCCATTGTGTCTTGACATTTTTTTTCAAGTACCTGGGACTGCAGTAGTCACAGTGGTACTGAGAGGCTTTGCAGGCAGTTCTTACATAGATTGAATGTTTGGTAAACAGACCTTGGCTATATAATTGGTAGAGTCCAGTGAAAAACAAAAGTGAAGGACCCTTGTTCAAAAGTTAAAGATTTCAAAAGCTTTAGCAGAGCATTAGAACAAAGGTGGGCTCCTCTGAGTGCAGATCTCTAGCACCTGAACAGGGTGTGTTTCCACAAAGCTGACTCTGTTGGTGCAGTGTGTGTGCATGCTGGAGTGGAGAAGGGGTGTGGTTGCTGGCAATTGAACTCAGGACCTTTAGAAAAGTAGCTAGTGTTTTTAACCTCTGAGCCATCTCTCTGGCCCATTTTTTTTTTTTTTTTTTTTTATTTAGTTTTTTTATGTCTGAGTTCTCTACATGCATATATGCCTGCATGCCAAAAGAGGGCATCAGATCCCAGTATAGGTGGTTGTGAACCACAATGTGGTTGCCAGCAATTGATCTCAGGTCCTCTGGAAGAACAGCCAGTTCTATTAGCCTCTGAGGCATCTCTCCAGCCCCAATATTCAGCTTTTGTTGTTTGGTATTTTGGAGATGAAAACAGAACCTAGAACCACCTTGTGCATGCTTAGCACATGATTTACCACTGAGCTACATGCCCCAGCCTCAAAACAATCTGTGTTTTTGTAGTCTTGTCATTATTGTTGAGATGATCTCACTACATAGCCCAAGCTCACCATCCTTCTGCTCCAACCTCCTGAGAGCCAGATTACAGAAGTATATCATTACACCCAACACTCAAAACTATTGTTTGTAAAATGTGTGTGTGTGTGTGTGTGTGTGTGTGTGTGTGTGTGTATTTTTCAGCTTTTAGGAACTTTATTTTCCTTCCACCTTTTCTGTTTGCACAGGTTTCTGCAGAGGAGCTCAGGACCACTCAGGGATGGCTCAAAGCCAATCAGTGGCCTATGCTGTAGGAGCTGATGACCAGTCCTCAGTGTATGGCTGGCCACTCCAGTCTTCAGTAAAGAACTGCTTTATGGATACAGAGGGCACCTGCATACACTCAGGCCAGTCTGCCACCTCTAGATGAGAGGCAGTGAACTCAGGAACTGGCACAGTCCATTCACCCTGGAATTTCTCCTTGGTCACGGCCTTCTCAGCAGCAGCCTGCTCCTCTTTCTCCGTCTCCTCTGAGTCTATGTAGAAGTAAAGATCAAGCATAACCTCCCATGACTGCTCATGGGAGATAGTGCCATGTATGAGCAGTACTTCCTGGGCCAACATCCACCACATCTGGCCCACTGAGTGAACTCCCTTGCTGTTGCATAGATGGCAATGTCCACATAGAGCAGAAGAGAATCTGTGTTGCACTGAGCGATGGTGGGCAGGTTGACCTAAGCAGACTCTGTGAGGGGCTGGTTTCAGCCCTGGGATCAGTTACCACTAGAAGCCATGGCTCCCTGAAAGCTGCTTGCATCTAGTTAGTGACCGTTCCAGGTGTGAAAGGGGCAGCAATTGGAGTAGTGGCAAACTTCAGCATAGCTTGCTCACCAGTGTCCCTGGAGGAGATGACACTGACATCAGCAAGGTTCTCAATGGCAACAATAGCCTGAGCTGCAAGCAACAGGTCCTCTTCAGATTTATGATGTAGATACCATCACTCTTCCTTTTGTAGATGCATTGCTCCATCTGAAAGTCAAGGTTGGTGCCACCTACCTGGGTTCCTGTGGCAAGGAATTTGAGGACATCCTCCTCCTTCATCTGCAGGACATCAAGGGCTCAGAACATTGTGTAAGTTTCCCCTTTAAATTATGCTGGGAATCAAGAACAAGACCATATGGACCCATCCACAGGCAGTGAATAAAAGTGTGTGTACGTTTAAATTTTTGTAATCTTACTATTAAGTTTATAGGACAGAAAGATCTTTGAGATAAGTGTACACTAAATCATTTCTATCCTATTTTCAAACCATGTGTCTTAGTTACTTTTCTATCACTATGCTAAGATATCATGACCAAAGCAGCTTATAGAAGAAACTGTTGTTTGGGTACTTAGAGTTTCAGATGATAAGTCCATGAATATCATGGCAGGGACCATGATGGCAGAAAGTAATGGCAGGCAGAGCACCAGAGAGAACAGTGGTCAACAACTTACATCCTGATCTATAAGTATGAGGCAAAGAGCTAACTGGGAATGGTGTGGGATTTTAAAACCTCAAAGCCGACCCTCAGTGACACACCTCTTTAACCAGATCACACTTACTAATTTTTCCAAAATTGTTCCACCAACGGGGGACCAGATTTTCAAACATATAAGATAGTAGGGGTCATTTTCATTCAAAGAACTACACTCCTCAATAGCTTCCTATGTAGCCAGGAATTAAGATAAAAATTTGAATATCCCAAAGCATCCCAGACACTCAGATTCTTGTGCTCTTTTGTTGTTGCTGCTGCTTTTTTGTTTCTGAGGCCCAGTTTCATATAGTCCAGGTTGACCTTCATTCCTGACCTTCCTGATGCTCCATTTACAAGCATGTGTCAGCACACTTGCTTTATGATCTTTTTTGTTTTGTTTGGTTTGGTTGGTTGGTTGATTGTTGTTTTGCTTTTCTTTTCAAGACAGGATTTCCCTGTGTAGCTTTGCCTGGACTGGACTAGCTCTGTTGACCAGGCTGGGCTCAAAGTCACGCCTGCTGACCTCTTTTTTTTTTTTTTTTTTTTTTTTTTTGAGGGGGTATTTTTATTTTTTGTGTAGATGAGTGATATGAATATTTTGCTTGTATGTATATAAGTGTAGCACTTGTGTGCCTTATATCCCAGGAGGCCATATGGCATCAAATTCCCTGTAACAGGAGCTACAGTAGATTGTCAATGACCATGGACATGTTAGGAACTCTGCAAAAAAAAAAGTAGAGAATGTTTTGATTTGTTTTAAGATTTATTATGTATTCAATGTTCTGTTTTCATATACACCTGCATGTCAGAAGAGGGTGACAGATATCATTATAGATGGTTGTGAGCCACCATGTGGTTGTTGGGAATTGATCCATGACAAAAAGCAGACAGTCCTCTTAACATCTGAGCCATCTCTCCAGCCCCACAGAAAGTATTTTTCATCACTGAGCCATCTCTTCAGCCCCTCTGGCTTCCTCTTTAATCTTTGCTATTTCTTGTTGGGAACCACTGTGGTTTTTTTTTTTTGTTTTGTTTGTTTGTTTGTTTTTAACAGCTGCTTTGATATTTAAGTCTCAGCAGAAAGACTGCTTTTACCAGTCCTTCACTGGAGTTAGTGAAGAATTTCCGAGTCTAGCTTCTTTTATTTGAGACAGCATGTGGGATACCTTGTCAAAATCATACCTCTTGTTTCACCTCCTTGTGAATTTAACTCATTGTACTAAAGTGCCTTTACTCTGGCTTAAAAGGAGTCTGAAATAAAGCAAGGTATCTAGCTTCCACTAGAGCCTCTCAGAAAGGTCCCATGTGTTGTCTTTTGGTTTATTAATTTCAATCCTCACTGCTGACTCAAGAACCATTCGACTCTGCTGGCAAGCTCCAGTAATTACTATTATTATTATTGTTGCTGTTGTTGTTGTTATTATTAATTTCTTGCCTTTTATATTCCACACAAATTTACCTTCTTTCACTTCCCCTATGGAATTAAAATGTTCTCAATTCTGGGCCTTTGAATATATATGTTCTTCATCCCTTCTGGGTGTTAGATCCCTCTTGCTTTTCTTTAGGTTTCATAGTGGAATTTATAGTGCTGTATACATTTCTATGCATGGTTGATAAGTTTGTTTATGGTGGATTACTCCACAAAACTGTAAGCTTATAGAGAAAGAATGGTGCTTGCATGAATCATTTTTATGTGTTCAGTCCTTAGCACACAGGACTTAGTACACACTAATTAGTGTGGGTACATAATTCACAAACAGTAACTACCTGGGGAAGGACAAATAACCTTTTAAACAGTAAATGCCTTTAACAATGTCTTCATAATCTGATAGTAATACAGAATTCCCACACAGGGGATGGGAGTATGTAGCATTTTATTTGTTAATGCCAGCCATTGCGCTATCTGTAATAAACTTCTCCTGAAGTCTTTTTATCTTGTTCTGTTACTGCTGTTACTAGTATAGCCTCCTCTATGCCTGTTCCTTTCTCTGTGTTCTCTTTCATTTCTCCCATAACAAGTTACTTCCTTTAATCTTTAATGAGGTTTAGCATCTGGCTTTATCATATGCAAGGACTATCTGTATCTACCTGTTTTGTACAGGAGCTCAGAATAAAGCTTGGAAGTAGAACATTTGCATCACATATAAGAGGTAAAGAAGGAGGAGAAAGAAAAGGAACAGGAGAAGCAAAGCATTGCTTTTCTTTATGCAGATGCTCTGCCATAAATAGAGGTTAACAGTCTTCCTGTCTCTGCCTTCCAAACAAGATAAAAATTACAGATACAGCAACAGTGCTCCTTATTTGGTGTTAGTTTTTAACCTGGTCCCTCTCCTGACATTCACTCTGTACCTGCTTTGTACATAGTTGGTTTCATGTACGTGTTCATTTTCTGCAAAGAATCTATGTTTTCATTAAATGTTATGAGAGGTCAGATTCTCAGAAAATGTCCTGGGTTTTGCATCCTGCCATACTTATCCTTAGGAGACCATATCTGCGAAACTGATTATGTCCTCTCTGTACATCCTTTGATGTTATGACTTCAGGATGCATCTTGAACCTTGTTTTCAAGAGAATGTTGTAAACAAGCCCTAAGCTTAGCAGGCATTTAGTACCTCATCATAAAAAAATCATCATAAAATGTGTCTGAAGTGAGCATCTGAGATCATTGTACAATGCACTTAGTTACTTTAATTTTACTCATTAACATTATTAATACTATTTATTGTTTTACATTACTTTTTTAGAGACCCAAGTATAATTACCCTGGTTGAAGGGACTGTTTACTCACTGTTAACAAAGAAGATAAAACCACACCTTCAAAACAAGCAAAACCTCCAAATCTTGATAAGAATTAGGTTTAAATTTAGGACCCAAAATTAATTCAGTTGAAATGTGAGGAAGACATTGAAACACCATTATTCAGCAAGCTTTTAGAGTATACACATACACACACACATATGTATATATATGTAAATATGATGAAAGGATGTACACATAAACACAACTTAAGAATTCTTGGGCACACAAACATATGTAGAACTTCATTAAGCAGGATTTTTTCTTTCTGTTTTCTTGCCAGGAAGATTTTGAACATGTTTCTTCCCTCCCCTCCCCTTCCCTCCTTTCCTTCCTATTCCCTTCCTTCCAGTGTGAATTTACAAACATTGCACTTGAATGGATGCAATTCTGAGAAAGCATTGCCAAAAGGACCCTTGCTGCCTCACTTCTAGGCCTTGAACCCCAAATGCATTCTAGCTTTTTTTTTTTTTTTTTTTTTTTTTTTTGCACTGGTGATTAAGTAAAGCAACTCATTTTCTGGGGGGAAGGTGTAGATACCCAGACATGGTGAATTTCTCATCTTTACCCCTGCTTATTTTTGGGGAGCACACTGACAGAGGTTCCCCACCCATGTAAACCACAATCATACATGTGCTTTCTAAGATTTTCTAACAAAATTTTTATAGTTGCCAGTCTGAGACCTCGCCCAAAATCGAATTGGCTTGGTTCTCAGGTAACAATCTCATAAGTGCAGCCAGGCTAATAAGTGACATGTCAAGGTGCTCAGGTGGGTATTCTTGGCACAGTGCCAGTACACAGGCTCAGACCCAGGATCTCAGTGCAGCCAAGCCTTCCAAATTTGGGTTTGGTTCACTTTCTTGTTGAAGCCACCTATAGCCCAAATAAAGAAGTTTGTGAGATTGGGGGTGTAGGTCAGTTGATAAGAGATGGAGCAGAAGGATCAGAAATTTAAGGTAATCTTACAAGTGTTTAGTTTCAGGCCAGGCTTGGCTACAGGGGACGCTAACCAAATAATGATAACAGTTATAACCACAATACATTTCAGCTAAGAGCATTTTTGGCACTCATTGTTCCAAGCCAGAGCTAACCTCAGGTCACCAACTTTCCTCAGAGAGGAAGCAAGGAGGCAAAATGAGGTCCATCCCAGCAGGATTTTCTGCACACAGACCCCTCTCTAACTAAGCCTTCCCAGCCAACCATGTGGAAATGTGTGCTCCTACTTGTGACCAGAGGTGTCCCAGCTTGTAGTGCTGGGAGGATGGGGCAGGAAAAGTCACCATGGAGCACAGCTGTTTGGTCACTGGTCCACTGAGACCATCACAAGCAAACAACACCACAAAAGAACAGCACAATAAAAGAAGGTACTGGGTACAATGTGTACAAAGAGAATGGAAGAAGAAAATACCCAAACTCAGAACAGTTGCCTGTCTCTCTATGGGCCCTCTATCCTGTTCCATTAGTGTTGGCCTACCCCAGAATCAGTCTCCAGCCAACTACATCAGAGATTCAAAGGCAGCCTATCATTTCACGAGACCAGAGACTGGAGCAACAACATACCTGTTGATCTCTACCAGACCAGAGGCCAGAGCAGTAGTTAAGCTATGTTGATCTCTATCAGACCAGAGGCCAGAGCAGTAGTTAAGCTATGTTGATCTCTACCAGATCAGAGACTAGAGAACAGTTGCAAAGGTGCCAAGGCTGGGGCTCCCCCTACTGTATCCGTCTCTAGCACCTCCTTGCCACTGTCACCAGAGCCTGTGGAGCATGGCTCAATCCTCCCTGAAATGGGAAAGAATCAAGTCTAGGGGATAGAAGGATTCTGTACCATGTCCTTGTCAGTCCCAGTAACAAAAAACAAGTAGCAACAGACAAGAAAGTCAAACAAAAGGACACAAACATCCAGATCCCACTGTTTTCACAGCAGAAAAACAAAGAGAGCCAGACAACAGATCCCATCACTTATGCAGTGGAAAAACTGCAAGTTGGACATCAGTGAATCTGTGCTGCAGGAGATACCTGCCTTGTCCTTATCCAAAGATCCAGAGATCACAGAAAACTGGGTTCTCTACCACCCTTTACAGATAGTGGCACATTCATCCCCTGAGATCCAGAGATCACAGAAAACTGGGTGCTAAAATTCCTTTGCAGATGTGCCCCTTCAAGAGAGGTCTGCGATGCTTTCCAGACCTCCTGTGGCCCACCTCTTTCTACATCATCAGCTCTAACCTCTTGACCACACTGATTACAGATTTTGCCTACAGGCCTGAAAACAGAAACTAGAGAAACACAGAGACTGAAGCAGATAAACAGACATGGACAGAGTGCTCACTTACAGGTGGTGTTCAGCTCCATGTGCCTGGAGTCCTTGGGGGCCTTAGGGATCTGGTACGAGCCCCAAAATGTTATGCCCAGATCTTAGGGTCCCCAAAGATCACCAAAGCTGGGACACATATGCAAGAGAAGAGAGCTTTATTGGGGCTTAATCTCAGTTTCTGCACCATCACCCAACACATTGGATCAGAGATGAGAGCCCCAAGCAGCCTCATGTCAGGGTTTTGATTCAGGTTTGAGAAAGGACAAGGAAGTTCCAATTTAACAGTTACAGGATTGGGTGACATTCAGCAAGGGCAAGCTTTTTACAAAGTGATTGGCTAGCTAACATAACTAACATTGAGCGAGCTATCTCTAGGCCTCAGAAATATTGGGTATTTTCTGTGTCACTGAATGTTCTATTACAAGGTTGGTAGACTGCTAAGCACAAATGCCCCACTTTGAGAAAAGATACCTTCCCATCTTTTGGTTTTCCTCAGGCTGTTCCTTGGGTAGGGAATCTTATGACCTTGTTTTTGGAATTGGTGACCCATGGTCCAATTCCTGGTGGCTTTATAATAGAATCACTATTCTGCTGACCTTTAGGAGACCTTTTTTAGGCCTAGTTTGTGGTGACCTTTGGGGGTGTCAGGTAGGTTCTCTCCGTTCTAAAAGATCTATTTGGATTTTGTGTGGGTTGTAAATTGTATGTCATGTGTCAGAGAGCACTCCAATATTAAGCTGTGATATAGAATAGTAGAACTGATGATGTAAAGGATTTCCTATTTCTGAGAAACTAGTGGCACCAGTTAGAATGTAGCTGAGGGAAGACTGTCTGTAAAACACTCCACAGATAAGTAGTATGCTAACCAGGCCTGTTAGAGATTAGGATCCAGGGATACACATTTTTGCTCACTGGGATTATCTAGAAATGTGGCAGGGTGAGTTTTTTTTTTTTTTTTTAATTTGTAACTTCCCAATGTGTATTTATTAATTTATGAATGAGAGTGAAAACAAACCAGATTGGTGGGTGTACAGTTTAGTAAGGTAACTTGCTCCAGTGAATATAGAATTTTGAATTAAGGGACTGTCCTATGCCCAATGTACAATCCTCATTGACACAGTTCTCTCAGTTCAAATTTGAGACACAGGCTATTGGCTAAAGCTTTGTCAGGTTACAGGTCTCAGAAGCTAATACTTGTACACAGGGACAACATCAAACAGTATCTTATTAATGGCTTTTACTCTACAAGAGAATGGCCTGTATTTTCAGTCAGTATGACTATGTGTTTTCTTTTTCAACTCTGAGGTTAAGAGCACTGGATGCTCTTCCAGAGGTAAGGAGTTCAATTCCCACCAACCACATGGTGGCTCACAACACCTATAATGAGATCTGGTGCTCTCTTCTGGCGTGCAAGTGTATATGCATGCAGAACACTGTATACATAATAAATAAATAAGTAAATAAATAAATAGATAAATAAATAAATAAATAAGTCAGTTGTTGGTATTATTAAATTTTATTTTGTTGATGCATCACTGTTCTAGTCTCTTATTAGTTAATATTCTCTGATAATCCGTCATTAAGACTTTCATTCCTTTTTCTCTAGTGCTTTGATTTTTGTTTTTGTTTAAAACAATGTCTCCTGTAGATCAGTCTTTCACATTTTATGTAGTTTACACTTTATTTAAACACTAAATGCTACCTCTACTGCCCAATGCCTAGAACATAATCCTGCAACTGTTTTCAGGCAGGCCCTGTCTGGTCAGTGTGAAGTAAAAGAGATCAGTGAATGAGTGTCTACTGACCTCCCTGGGTTTTTTTGTTTGTTTGTTTGGAGGTTGGTATTACAAATAAAGAGGGACCTGTGTAAGAATTGAGTTCACTGACCTACTTTGAAGCTGGTGTTGTCACAACACAGAAAGGAAGGGGTGGATGGAAGATGGCAATGAGTCAGGTAATCAATTTTAGATGGTCAGTAAAAGTGGAAAGTGTACACTTAGGGATGGGATTCACAAAGAGAATCAAGAATATGGATTAGTTGCTAAACTTGTTTCTGGAAAGCAAATTTCTACAGTTACACTAGTTCAAACACACAGACGATCTGGACAAAGTGATGTGGTAGTGCCTGACAGGAATGATTTCCTCTCCCCCCATTTGAAAATGCACAACCTCAGAGAAAACGTGTGAGTAATACTGTGTGTGCTCTAATATATTCTTGAATTCCCTGAAGAATATTGGACCATAAAGCCATTTTCAACTTTTAAAAATAATTTTTGAGTGGCTGCATTGTCATTGACAATACAGCCACTCCTGATGTGATCTGATTGACAAAGATCAGAAGAGGACCTCCCCTATCAGTGGACTTGGGGAAGGGCATGCATGAAGAAAGGGGTGGGAGGGTGGGGTCAGGAGGGGAGGAGGGAGGGGCTTATGGGCGGTACAAAGTGAATAAAGTATAATTAAAAACACAAGAAAAATATTTTTTTGAGATTATAATGAAATCATTTCAACCTACTCATTCCTCTCTATCAAATACTGGGATGAATCGTTATGGAGGCTACTTAAAAATCAAAGCAGACATGGCTGTCAGGTTCTCCCAGCATCCCTCAGTCCTTACCTGTTAAAAGGTATGGGTGTCAAAGACAGATCTCTAGCCCAAGAGTTGAGCTGGCCTCCTCCCAGCTGTCCTTCCTTATGTATTCTAACAGTTTTAGTTGCCTGGTCTTTTTCATTTATCATTTATCCTCCTGGCCCTTTGTTCTGGCTCTCCACTTCCCTCTCTCCTCTCATCTCACATAGCTCAGGGTCATGTCAACTCTAGACTGTCCCAGATTTCCCTGTGTCTGACTAGGTTCTCTCTTCTATCTATAATAAACTTTCTACTCCAACATACCTAGGAACAGCCACATCCTTTTTGGTTTATTTCTCATTTTCATTGAGCTCCTAATAACTACTCCTTTCTTTCAAGTTAATGGCTATTTGTTTCTTTAATAGTTGTTACTGTTTGGGTTTGACTGAAGTTTGGCTGAAGGACCTCCCAACTATTAGGTAGAAATGACTGCACTGGACACTGATTCTGTAATGGAATGTGCAACATAAATGACCTGTATCTTTGAAGATGAGCAGGTATCCTGGGAAAGTGGAATATTGTATTTTAAAACATTTCCAAGATGAGGATGTTGCAGGATATTTGATCCCAGTGTGATCCCTCAGACTGTGAACTATAAAAACCTGTGCTTTGTTTGGTGTGGTTGAGCCCTAACACAAACCCTTAATTCCAAGAACTTTCTGTTTATTGAAAACAGGTGATTATGGTATGGTTCCATCAGCCCTAGAACATAACTTTAATTCAAAAGCTCTCTGCACACAGGATTTAGTAATGTTAACCCTAGGTCAAGAGGCAAAGCAAGAAACCAGCTGACAGGGATTAAAGAATAAGTGAACTTGTGGCTGAAATGTATTTAAGACAGAGTGTAAAAGTGGAAGGAGTTTTACCTTGGTCAATTTTGGGCTTTTTGAGATTTGAGCTAGAAAGCCTTTGGCTTTGGGTTCCTTTGGCCTATCCCTTCTGAGCTGTCATCTGAACTGGTGAGCTTTTGGGGCTTTTTCCTCTTGGAGGTGAGGTGAGTAGCAGGGTCAGATGGGTGCTTTCTCTGCCACTCTGCGCTAGAAGGTTTTAAAATCGAATAATTGGGATTTTCATTCTTTTATAACAACACTAGGGTTCTGTGTGCTCATAGGGGTTAGTGCAAAGCTACAATGCCTCTGCTATCTGCATCATTTGATCTTTGATCCACTGGTAGAGGAGCTACTACTGTCCTGAGACTCAGCTGTATTGTTCAAGCTAATGAGGGACTCTGGGCAGGCATAGCAGTCAGGAAAAACAGTGGGAAATAGTTTATGGGTTTGTTCTGGGATTTTCCTCTGATGTAGGTCTGAAGAGCTATGAGAGAGGCCAGAGGCCATGTCATGCTGAGTGTGGGGCCATTGTCCCCAGGCCAGGCAGAGCAGGTCTGCTGAGCTATCACAGCCTGATATGCTTTGACCAAGATGAGCTGTGGTTCAGACTCTGGTTCTGTTGTTTTCCATGTGGTGACTTCAGCAGAAATCCTTGTCCTGTGACCCTTCTTGAGTGTTGACTGTCCAAGGAGGAGGGGTACCTGTGGCTTGGGCAGTAGAAAGTTGTGGTGCTTATAGTATCACTATCTAGTGTGCACACACATGCATTGCTTTTGCTGTGCATTGGATAGATAGATTGGAAAACTGAAAGTCTCATTTCTAGAAATGTCTCATGTTATATTCCACACATGGTTTTGTGTAACAAATTTTACAAATAGTTTTGAAACTGGTTAAAAAAAGTGGTGGTGGTCATCCTTAAGCAATACTTGATTATTTTTTTAATTTATTTTTTTTTTTTCAACTATCAATGAGCACAATGGTGTAATTTAGGGAAATTCAAGTCTTGGGTTCAAAATGAATTTTCTGAGATGCAAAATTTTGTCCGTGTCAGGTGTGTCTGGTTTTAGGTAAGTGGATAGGGCAGATTCCACATCTTGTGACATAATGCATGCATCAGGAAACATATTAAATTATTCTCTAACATTGTTTTGGGTGTGAGTGTTGGCAAGGGCTGGGATGTGCCTGAACCCACAAGGGGACATGAGGACTGAAACCATAGCTTATCTTTTGATCACACCTCCATTTTCTAAGAGACATCAGAACAAAAGGACTCTCTGGAAAGGAGATTAGTAGTAGCTGCAGGGTCAGAAATATAACAGTTTATGTGTCACTTTGAGTTTGTCTTGTAGGAGTTGTGAAATCTGTGTTTATTTAATTTGTATTAAATTAAAAAATCAAATATCTCTGATCCAGTGTACATTTTTTCATGTTAGAGTTTCCTTAGGTCTTTTCATGTAAAATTGGCTATATTTTAGGCTTATGTTTTTGGCTTTTTTTCCTCATTATTTCAAAACACTGTACATATTCTTGATTGTTGAAGTTTGTGGGGAGTACAGAAGTCACATCATGCCAGAAGATTATGATATTAGTGGCAATAGAATATTCATTTATTTTTCTGTTTTCCTCTGTTTCTTACCAGGTGGCTTTTCTGATATTAGAGTTAGAGATTTTGGATTGTCCTTTAGCAAGCACATAAAGACAATTTGCACTTATGTCTGTAAAAGGCCAAAGAGACAACATTAAGGTGAGTGATACCACTTGACCAGTTACTCCTTTTCTTTGGGCATATTCTTTTGGTGACATATTCTTTCCTTTTTCTTCAGAAGTTTCATGTGGTGGTCCAGTGGTGTCCATATTCTTTAGTTGGGTGTTTTTATTCTCCTGAAAAGATTACATCAAAACTCTGCCCCATACCTAATTCTGGGGTGAGGATAGTTCCTTTTCAGGCACGTTATATCTTTTATAGGGCAAAATGGTTTTTCAAAATAGAAAACGTATAATCTCTCAATTTAAGTTAAAAAAATCTTTGAAAGTTTACAAACATACCTTCAAGTGTATTTATTTCTAGATAACAAAGGGCATTTGCTTTGACTTTCAAGTAGCTTTTAAATGAAATTAATATAAATCCTATGTGCCTGCCTCTGCCTCCCAGGCCGATGTAAAAGGCACGTGCCTCCCAAATGCTGGCATTAAGGCTACGAACCACCAACATCCTGTCATTGTAACTCTTGAATTTAGAAACAACTAATCCATAGATAACTGCATGTCTCTGCTGGGATTAAAGGCACTGTCTATCACCACACTGCTCAAAAATTTTATATTCACTCCAAATTATTCCAACTCAAACAAATTTATACCTTTGAATTTACTTAAAACATTTAAACCGCTTAACTGTTTTTTAATATGAAACAACAAAAGTATCCTTTTTTATTTAAGAAGAAAACATTAGTCTTTATAAGTTTGTTTGGACTCAATGACCAACTGTCTGAGGAACAGTTACCTCTGCTTATTCAGGAGATCTCTACTATTCAAATCTAATCATTATCAATTTTGATAAGACCCACCATTCTTTTCCTGTGGAAACATTCAGTTTAACCAGTGAAGACACAGTTCAACAGTTTCTCACTATCTACTCCTTTTAGTTTTCTTTAGTTATGTTTACTTATTTTTGTTGTACAGTATTTTTTCTGTGTGCTGTTAAGTTGCTAGTAAGACTTTTGATCTTTCTGATTTTTTCATTGACTTTTAGAAAGTCTTTAATTTCTTTATTTATTTATTTCAGTTTTAATGTATTTAGTGCTATGAACTTGTCTTCTGATTTTGTTATTGTCAACAAACTTCTGGTTGTGTACTATGAGTTTTGATATGTTATGTATTCATTTCAAGAATAGTATATGAGTTGATGAGAAGAGGGAACAATCTTCTGTGCTTGGGTGGATGTTCTGTAAACATCATTTGGGTATATTTAGTTTTTTGATGTTAGATAGCTGGAGCATTTATCTGTTCAGTTTGGTCAGGAGGACCTGTCCATTGGTGAGAGTGATATATTGAAGTCTTCCCCTATCAGTTTACGAGGGCCAGGATGTAATGCAAGCTACAGGAGGGTTTCTTTTATAACTTGGGTACTCTCATGTTTGGGGCATAGATGTTAAGTATTGAAATGTTATATTGCTTCATGTTTTTTTAATATGTCATGTCCTTTTCCATCTTTTGATTAATTGTTTTTGAAGTCTGTTTTGTTAGATATTAAAATTGCTATATTAGCTTGATAGTCTAGTCCATTTAATTGGAATATCTTTTCCAACCCTTTACCTTGAGATGATGTCTATCTTGATGTGAAGCTTTGTTTGATGTATTTAGAAGAAGGGTGGATTCTGTTTAATCATCCATTTTGTGAGCCTGTGTCTTTTTATTGGGGTGAATTTGGGTCAATAGTATTAAGCGATATCAATGAACAGTGATTGTTAATCTTGGTATTTTGGTGGTGAAGGTGGTGGTGGTTTTAGCACCTTTGTGGGGCTGTATTTATAGATACATATTATTTAAAATTGACCTTTTTATGGAACATCTTATTTTCTCCATTTGGTGATTGAAAGTTTCTGGGCATAGTTAGTAATTTGTGTTGGCTTCTGTAGTTTTTTAGAGTCAGAAGCACACTGTCTAAGCCCTTCAACTTCTAGCATTTTTATTGAGAATACAGGATTAATTCCAATAGATCTGCCTGTTTTGTTTCTTGGTTGGTTTTTGTTTGTTTTGGTTTGTCTGATTGGTTGTTAGTTTTGTTTGTTTGTTTCCATTTGCAGCTTTTCATATTCTTTCTTGGTTCTGCATGTTTAGTGTTTTGATTATTCTGTTGTAAGAGGTCTTTCTTTCTTGTCCAGGCTCTTTGGTACTTTTTATGCCTCCTGTGCCTTGATAGGCATCTTCTTTCTTTAGGTTAAGAAATTTTTCTTGTATGATTTTGCTTAAAATGTCTTCTAGACCTTTGATCTTATTCTTTTTCTGCCAATCTGATTATCAACATGTTTTGTCTTATCATAATGTCCCAGAGTTCCTGGATGTTTTGTGGTAGGGAATTTTTAGATTTAACATTTTCTTTCACACATGTATTTATTTCATCCTTTTTCCTGTTCTTTTGTTGTTTTGTTTTGTTTTTTTTTTTAAATTTTCAGACAGGGTTGCTTTTTATAGCCTTTGCTGCCCTGGAATCACTTTGTATACCAGGCTGGCCTGAAACTCACAACAGTCCAGCTGTTTCTGCTTCCCTGAGTTCTGGTATTAAAGGAGTGTGTAATCACACCTGTCTTCCATTTCTTCTATTTTGTATTCAGTGCATAAATTGATCTGATCTCTGTTTTCTGTGTGAACATTGCCTCTGTATTTTCTTGTTGCAGTCTTTAAATTTTTCATTTCCAAGATTCCCTAAATTTCTGCATTTAAAAAGGTATTTTTCTTCTGGTTTTTTGAGCCTGGGATTCTCTGTGTAGCATTTACTGTCCTTGCCTTGCTTCGTAGATCAGGCTAGCCTCAAATCACAGAGAATTCTCTCTTCTACCTACCAAGTGCTGGGATCACCAGCATGCACCACCATGGCCAGCTTGTTTTTGCTTTCTTTATTGATCATATTTCCATATTTCCTGAATGTGTTTCATTTTGTCATTCTCCATTCAGCAGAGGCCTGGAGCTCAGCTTCCAGATGGAGAACAGTGGTTCCATTTCTCTCAGGGGCAGCTAGAACAATTTAGGGCAACACCCATGTTCACTGGATGGGGGTGTGGAAAGAATTTTCTATTGACTGTTACAGGCAGATAGCTCTTTTAGAATGAAATCACCAGTGGTAGTGGAAAGTTTGGTATTCCACAGCCTATGGCAATACCAAAGTGTTACCATTCTCGAATAAGCTGCTGTGACTTGCTCTAAGGACTTTCACCTCAGAGGTTCAAGTAAAAGTCCATGCCTGGTTGGCTTGCAACCAAGACATAGGCCTAGTGAGACAGACTCAGTGAGGCCTAGGCCCAGTGGACCAGTGAGCAGGCCCAGATAGGTATAAATGATGAATCTCAGAGGCCATGATGGAAGGCTGATGGTATCAGGTGGCATACAACCTACCAGCACACATGCACCCCCAGCATGGGCTGTATTTCTTAGGAAGAACATTGAATCTGTTGAATGGTTGTTATTATTGAGACATTCAGGACCACAGTGAAAGAAAAAGTCAAGTGGAGCAGAAATAAATGTAGTCTGTGGTTTGTAAAAAAAGCATCACTAGGTAGTTTCAGATGGCAGTCACATGCTGAAACAGAGACAGGAATTTTTAAGGAGACCATCATCATCAAAGAGAAGGTCCTAGGTCTGGATTTGAAGCCTAAGATGGTGTCCTTAAATTAACACTCCCTCCTGATAATTCTTCTGTTAATCAAAAGAGTAGGTAAATGATTCCTAGTACCAGGAAAGAACTTCATATAAAACCTGCTCCAAATGTGTTCCAAGTGTGGCACAGTCCATCGCAATTTGTCCATCCCATCTTAAAATCCAACTTGACAGGCTCACCCATGTTATGCTCATTCTGGAAACAAAAAAAATGCAAAATTTAAGATTATTCCAGTGTTTTCATTTCAATACTGTGACAGCCATCTGTGTTTGGTAGAGTCAGCTGTAAAAGTTCATTGTATGAAGCAGTGAGGGTGAAGCCTGAGTTGCATCTTGACAGTACAAGATGTTGAGGTACCTAAGTTATGAGATACCTCCCATAGAGTGCTTGCTGTAGCGAGTGGAAGTAATCAAACTGAGATGTATGAGACATTGTAGAACTAGGGAAATCTAAGCCTTTAAAAATAGCAACAGGATTTGTTGTTTTCCTTGCTAATCTTCTTGCCTTGGTCCAGTCTTCCCACACTATGTATACATTCCTCTTTACTGGAATGGGAAGGGGTATTCTGTGCATCTAAGTTAGAGTGATGTGATTTGTTTCTGATGTTAAAAGATGTGGCAGCCAAGAGATTTTCTTGTGTGTCAGAAGAAACATTGGATATTTGAACAGTATATGAGCTATTGCAGAATTTTAGGATCGTTAAAGTTAGACTACATTTTCATTAGGGGATGACAATAAGCCTATAGGGAATTTGGTCAGAACTTATTTGCTTGAATCAAAAAAGCTTGCAGAGAAGATGATGTTTCTGTTTTTGACATTGAAGTAAAAGTTTCTGTGTAGCCCTGGTTGTCATGAAAGTTGGTATGTAGACCAAGCAGGTTTTGAACTTACAGCTCTAACTCCAGTCGAGTGTTGGGCTTAAATTTAGTCCAACACATTTGGCATCAACATCAACATCAACATTGTCTGCTGAGCCTGGAATGTAGCATTTTGTTTTGTTTTGTATATGTAAGCATAGGTTGTTGTGCTGATCTTCATCCACATCTTACATTTGAAATTTGGCAGATAATATATTTAATTTCTTAGGATGGCATGTATTCATGACATTAACAGTGTCTGAGCTTTCTGAGTTATTGAATTGCAGGTGTGTGACATTCATTCTACCTGATGTGTTTGCTTTTTTAGACTTTATTTATTTATTTATTCACACTTAATTTGTTTTAATTTAAATTTGTTTTTCTATAATTTATTCTCTGACATGAACTCGGCTGTTTGAACACCTCCTTCTGGGAGGTGCAGCCTTGTGAGGCCACAGAGGAATATGGTGCAGCCATCCTTGATGAGACCTGATAAGCTAGGCTCAGATAGAAGGGGACAAGTTCCTCCCCTACCAGGAGAATATGGAAAGGGCATAGGGGAAAGAAGAAGGAGAGTGGGTGGGACTGGGTGGAGATGATAGAGGGAACCTCAGTGTGTATACAAAGTGAATAAATTGTAATAAATAAATAAATACAATTTAAAAATAATTTATCCACTTAACATCCCAATTTTAGCCCCCTCACTTGTCTCTTCTGTTTAGCTCTGTACCACATTCTTTAATTTGGGTTACTTGATTTGTTGGTGTTTAACTTCTTGAAATCTTTATAAATACTGGATATTAACCTTCTGTCAGATATAGGGTTGGTGAAGATCCTTTCCCAATCTGCAGGCAGTCTTTTTGTTTTGACCATGGTTTCCCTTGTCTTATAGAAGTTTTTCAGTTTCAGGAGGTCCCATTTATTGATTGTTGCTCTTAGAGCCTGTACTGTTGAAGTTCTGATCAGGAAGTTGTCTCCTGTTCCAATGACCTCAAGGCTCTTCCTCACTTTTTTTCTAACAGAGTTAGTACGTCTGGTTTTATCCTGAGGTCTTTGATCCACCTGAACTTTAGTTTTATGCAGAGTGATAAATATGAATCTATTTGCATTTTCCTACATGTAGACATCCATTTAGACCAGCACCTTTTGTTGAAGATGCTATCTTTTTTCCATTGTATGGTTTTGGCATCTTTGTCAAAAATCAGGAGTCCATAGTGTGTGGGTGTATTTCTGAGACTTCTATCCCATTCTGTTGATCCACTGGTTGGTGTCTATGGAAGTACCATGTAGTTCTTATTACTGTTGCTCTAATTGTACAGCTTGAGATCAGGGATGGAGATACCCGCAGAAGATCTTTTATTATGGAAGATTGTTTTAGCAATTCTGGGTTTCTTGTTATTCCATATGAATTTGGCAATTTTTCTTTCAAGGTCTGTAAAGAATTGTGTTGGTAATTTAATGGGAATTACATTAAATCTGTAAATTGTGTTTGGTAAAAGGACCATTTTTACTATGTTAATCCTGCCAAGCCATGAGCATGAGAGATTGTTCCATCTTCTGATATCTTCTTCTATTTCTTTCTTTAGAGACTTAAACTTTTTTCATACAAGTCTCTGACTTGCTTGGTTAGGTTCACACCAATATACTTTATGTCCTTTTTGACTATTGTGAAAGGTGTTGTTTACGTAATTTCTTTTTCAGCACTTTTGTCTTTTGTATACAGGAGGGCTACTTATTTTTTGAGTTGATTTTGTATCCAGCCACATTGCTGAAAGTGTTTGTCAGCTTTAGGGGTTCCCTGGTAGAATTTTTGGGGTCACTCATGTATACTATCATATCATCTGCAAATAGTGATACTTTGACTTCTTCCTTTCCCATTTGTATCCCCTTGATCTTCTTTAATTGTCTTATTACTCTAGCAAGGACTTCGAGAACTATGTTGAAGTGATATGGAGAGAGGGGCAGCCTCGCCTTGTTGCTGAATTCGGTGGGATTGCTTTAAGTTTCTCTCCGTTTAGCTTGATGTTGGCTATAGGATTGCTGTATATCACCTTTACTATGTTTAGGTATGTGCCCTGTATCCCTGATCTCTCCAATACTTCAAACATGAATGGATGCTGGATTTTTTCAAATGCTTTTTCAGAAACTAAGGAGATTATCATGTGTTTATTTTTCTCTCAATTTGTTAATATGGTGGATCATATCTATGGATTTTTGCATATTGAACCACCCCTGAATACCTGGCCTGAAGCCTACTTGGTTGTAGTGGATAATATCTTTGATGTGTTTTTGTGTTGGGTTTGCAAAGTATTTTGTTGTGTATTTTTGCATCAATGTTCATAAGAGAGATTGGCCTGAAATTGTCTTTATGCTGGGGTATCCAGGGCTGCTTGCTCCTGAATAATTGGGTTCTGGAGATGCCATATTGCTTTGTCTTTTGTTGGTTGAGCTTTTACACTGGCCTCTACCCATTGGGATATCTTAGATGTTGGGTGTTAGTTTCTGGTACTTCCTGGAATCCTGTGGTGGGTTGAATCCCCTTGGCAGGAAGATGATTTTTTCCAAAGGAGCTCTCCGTTTTTTAGGTATGGTCACTGAATGGCAGGTGTTTTTCAGAAATTGCCACAGCTCATCTCAGGCGTACAGACCTGAGTAGTAATTGTTGCCTTTGTTATTAAAGGGGGATATCCTCTCACCCAGAGAAGTTCTGGAGACAGCTTCCCTGCTGCTAGGTTTCTTGCTGTAAATTTAGTGAGCTGCTGCTCTAACCTGGGTGCCTTGTGGTTTGGTCAGTTTAGTTAGGGAAAACTGGTTGTCCTTTGGAGCAGTATCTGGGGGTTGTTCTCAGATAATCTAGGCTTCTGTAAGTCTGAGTTTGGAGCTCTGTGCCCCAGTACCCAGGTGGTAATCAGTGTCAGGTGAGCACCACTCTCATGTGTACAGAAGGAGTCTAGAGTCTGGAGCCTGTAGATAACCAGAAACGTTTCTGGAGCTAGGTGTCCTGAGGTAGGGCCAGATATTTTCCCCAACTTTGGGTTTTCTTCCAACAGGAAGACTCAGTCTGTACTGTTGGGTGTGTGTGTGTGTAGAGCACATAGGCATTTGTTTCGAGGGGTAGCTCCAAGCTGGTGACTTGACAGGAACCTAAAAAATTTCTCAAGAACATTCCCATATGTGGTACTCATAGTGGGGGAGGGGTCAGCTGAGTGCTGTAAGCTGGGACCTGCTGTTTACCTCCCTGTGGGGATTTCTCCCAACAGGGAAACCCAGCCTCTAGTGACCTGGTGCACACAGTTTTGTCTGTGATGGAGAGTCTTGTGTGTGGGGCTGGTGGCTCAAGCCCCACTCAGGGCTGGCTGCTGTGCACCCACAGGTCTACAGGACCTTTTCCAGGGATAGACTGGGTGACATTCAGTCAGTCCCACTTGCTTCCTTCCCTGCGGGGTTTTCTTGAGACTGGAATTCCCAGTCTCTGGCACCCTGGGGTGCACAGTTCAGCCTGGGAAAGTGATCAGGACATGCTTCTTGGGTCTATTTGCTTGAAAACCTTACTCCTGCCACAACAGCCCAGGAAATTTTACAGGAATTAGCTGGGTACTCTGAGGTTGAACCTAATTGTTTTTCTCAACATTAGGTTTCTTATCACCTGGTAAATACAGTCGATGGTGTTTGGGGGCCAACAGTTCCAACTATTTGTCACTGTGTAGTCTCTGCTACCCAACTGATCAGTCACAGTATGCAATCAGCCCTGCCATCTTGGATCTCTTTTATTTTTACTGAATATGAGTATTTTGATTGTATGTATGAATATGAACCTCTTGTGTGCTTGATCATCACAGTAGTCCAAAGATGTGTTCAGAACTCATGAACTTATAGCAATTGATAATAGCGGGTCCCAGTTAAACACTGACATTTCAGACCAGTTATTTGCAAGAGCAGAAAGAGCTCCTCACTGCTGAGCCATCTCTCCTGCCTTATGTTGCTTACATATGATCATCATTTACATTGCTAATATTTTCATCTTTCTATTTTTAGCTGTTTAAACATGCATTCCCTTTTAGTAAGATCTTATTAAAATTACAGTTTAAGCTAGGGCAGTGCAGAATTCTAGAAAATGAATACACAGCTGGAGTGAATGTATAATTCCTTGTAGAAGCTTCAGTAAAGACCTCTGAGTTCTTTCAATCTTTTGTGTTTGTTTGATTGACTTTTAGGGGAGGCTCTGTCTTACTATATAAGTCTGTCTGTAAAAGAACTCTTGGCATAGATCATGCTGGCATCCAATTCAATAAGGTACACCTGCCTCTGCCTCCTGAGTGATGGACTTAAAGGCATGACAGAATACACCCAGCTTGTCCATCAATTTTTGTAGTTAGTAACTGTTCATAAATTTCTCTGATGTGTACTTAGTACTGTTCATCTGTTAATTTCTCTCTGTATGTCTGTCTCTCTCATTCTATTTTGCTCTCTTCTCTCTGTTTGTCTTTGTCCACATTAATTGCCATGACTATTCCAAAACTATATCCTATTCAAAAAGTTCAGATATGACACGGTTAACCTTCATTATTCAGTTTTCTTCTAGAATGACTTAGTGATAACATTAACACTTATGTTTTAATAGAAAAGTTTTAATCTTTATTTTTAAACTATCGACTATACATGATTTAGAAAGGAGAATATACAAAACAATGATCAAAGAATAATCATGTGTTCTATGCCTTTTCTTTTGTCTGGGAACTCAGAAATATGATGTTATCAGCTATTATTATTGTTGCTTGCCATTCACATTACTTTTATCCATCTATTCACTGTAGTATAATTTCCCTTCCAAAAATATATGAGCCCACATTTTCATATACTGGTATGCCACATCTCTGATCCCTGGTCAAAACATGATATCCAGTGCCATGTTGTCTTTTGACTGACACCACCCATCTGTTCACTGTCACCTGATAGCCACATACCATTTGTTGCTAGATAAAATATGATGACTGTGTTTTTTCCTTCCACCTGTCTCATGACAGGGTCATGACCTACTTGCCCAAGTAACTGAAGATGATTCATACATCACTCAAGAAAACAACTAATGTCTAATTCATATTCATACCTTACAAACTAATGAAATTCCTTTAACACAGGTTTCCAAAGCAAGCCTTTGGTTTTCCTTACAATCTAACCTTTAGGTTTTTTCTTCTCCCCTCCTTCACCTGATTCACAGCACCCAACAGTCTAACACTAACACTTCGGTATCAGAAAATAAATGGAAGAAGCACTAGAATTATATGATTATATTGCCAATGCAGTATAAATTTATATTGTTGCCACTCTTTCTTTTGTACAAATGTATGGCATATTTTAGAATTCAGTGACCTTCAATGATGTGCATGTGAAATTCAGCCAAAAAGAGTGAGCTTTGCTGGAATCTTCCCAGAAGCAACTCTACAAAGACGTGATGCGAGAGACTTGCAAAAACCTTACTGCTATAGGTAAGACTGGGAATTTTCTTTCACTTTTAAAATACTGAGACAACTCTTACTATGCTATTGATCTTCTTCTGTAATTCCAATTGAGAATGAGGAGGAATGAGGTAAATTAATCAGGCATGCTTCTCAGGGTCACAGAAGATAGTGATTTAAGTTTTTCCTTAATAATAATGTGATAGTTCCAATAATATATATTTTCTGGTACTATATTTTAGGCTACGATTGGGAAGACCATAATATAGAAGAACATTTTCAAAGTTCTACAAGTATTAGAAGGTAATTTTATAAGCATGCTGATACAGATATGAATCTTAAGAAATTATAATGTGTCCTGAAAGTTTGTTTTTCTTTTTGTTTTTGTTTCTTATCTGCTTTTTAATTTCTTTTTGAAACAATTTTTTTCCTGTGTAGCCATAGCTGTCTTAGGCTTGCTTGGTGGAACAGTCTGAACTCAAAAACACACATATCTGCCTTTTTCTGCCTCCATGTGTGATGGGATTAAAGTCATGTACCAGTACACTTGGCTGTGTACTGGAAGTTTAAAAAAAAAAAAAAACAGTGAAAAAACAGCACTGCTTTAAATGTACTGATGATCATTAAAATCTCCCAATTCCATGTACTGCAATGTCAGGTATCTGATTTGTGTTTTCAAGCACTCCACTAAGAAAGAAGAAAATAAAATAATTTTGTAACAGAAAATACCATTTGAATCATGTGGATATAACAGCTACTGAGTTGATCTACCGATCCGTTTAGTCTCATTCTCTCTACTCAGATATTGTAAGAAGTATACATCTTCTAATAAACAAATATTTCATAGTACAACTAGAGTTACAAATATTCATGCAGCAACATTGTAAAGTTTACTGAAAGGAGGAGCTTATGAGAGTCAAGAATATTGTTGTGGAGAAACCTTAATCCCTATATGACATGTCTATGATGAACAAAAACCAAAATGTGTTAATTCAATGAGGGAATCCTTTACTGTTATTGTAATTTAAATAGGTATATCATATGTCACAATGTTTCTAAGACACATGAAAAAGGGATATTGAAAGAAGCAGTGTACCTGTCTTTCTCCAAGAACAGTTATTTTGTAGTAGTCCCCACTTTAAGAAGATTTTCTGAATGCCATAAATGGTTACTGTTAATTGGTTTTGCAACTTCACTGAGAATTCTCCAGCAAACCATACTGCTGAAAATACCTATAAATACTAGGAATTTGGAACTTCTTCTGCTTGTCCTGTCTCACTTTGCAAAGGAAGTGTCATTCATATAGTAAAAAAAAAAAAAAAAAAAAAAAAATTGTGAAAGGAATTGTTGTGGTAAAGCTCTGAATTCTTACAATAATCTTCATATATACAAAAAAACCTCTTATAGAAAAATGATACTATAAAAGTGAACCACATAGCAAATGCTCTTACCATCACAGGGATCTTGAAAAATACCCATAATCGAGGGAAAGACCATTAATGTAAATAAAGTGATAAAACTTTAAAATTTTATTCTCCTTTACCATTAGACCAAATTATGAAATTGATTAATATAGATAAATGTATTTATTAGTGTAATGCACTGAACGTGGTAAATCTTTCACATGTACTAATTATCTCTGCAGGCAGGAAAGCAGTCATACTGGAGAGAATCCTTCTAAATGCATGCTATGTGGTAAAGCCTTCTCCTATACCACTGATCTCATACGGCATAAAAGAACACACACTGGAGAGAAGCCTTACAAATGTAATCAATGTGGTAAAGCCTTTGCACAAAAGAGTCATCTCATAAGCCATAGAAGAACACGTACTGGAGAGACTCCTTATGAATGTAACCAGTGTGGTAAAGCCTTTGCAGAAAACAGTACTCTCTTAAGCCACAAAAGAACATACACTGGAGAGAAACCTTATGCATGTAACCAGTGTGGTAAAGCCTTTGCAGAAAACAGTACTCTCTTAAGCCATAAAAGAACACACACTGGAGAGAAACCTTATGCATGTAACCAGTGCAGTAAAGCCTTTGCACAAAACAGTCATCTCATAAGCCATAAAGAACACATGTTAGAAAGAAACCTTATGAATATACCCAATATGAAAAAGCCTTTGCACAGCAGAGTAGTATCCAAAAACAAGAAAAAACACACAGTGGAGAGAAACCTGGTGAGGGTAATTAGTGTGATAAAGCCTTTGCATGTAATATTCATCTCCTAAGACAACAACAAATTCCAGAGGGAAACCATATGAATATAACTATGTGGCAAAGCCTTTGCACATAAAATCTCCTAATACAGAAAAGAACACATACTAGAAAGAAGCTGTCTGACTGTAACCAATATGAAAAATCTTTTGGACTTCAGAATCATCTTCACATTCATGAAAGAAATCCTAATGGATAGAAAGACTGTGAGTGCTTTTAATATGGTGAAACCATTCCATATTTGAATAATCTTCATCATCATGAAAGGATTCCTACTGGAGAGAAAACTTATGAATGTTTTAAAATGGTGAGGCTTTGCACAAATCTAGAGTCATCATCATCATAAAAGTATTCTTACTGGAGAGGAATTCTGTGGCTATAAGCAATGTGGAAAGGTCTTTGTGTTCTTTGGTCCACTGAGATCCAACAGAACTGAAAAACTAGCTCAATAGAAATGACTTCCCTTTTCTGAAGGGGAAGGGGAAAGGGAATAGGTACAATAGGGGTGGAAGGTAGTACTGGGGGAGAGAAAGGAGGGGAGATTATGGTTGGAATGTAAAGTAAATAAGCTAATTTTTTAAAAGAATACATTGAACGTTAAATATCAATTGCATGCAAAAGTATTATAAAATGTGTTTAGAGAAGACTTATTGATAAACTTGTTCTCAACATTTACTGTTTTCAATTTCCTCACTTTACACAAGAAACTTTTAGTCCAGTGGATGAATATGTAGGGAATGGTAAACTAACACCATCCAGAAAGTTCTCTGAGAGTAACACAACAGTGGTAGCCTGTAGAAGTTTCTTTCTGTACACATACTTATTGTTCCAGGGGTTCTATTGAAAGACAACACAACCCACACTGAATTTTGAGATATGAGGGAGGAGAAATTTTTTTTCCATGTATGACCCTGCTTCTGGCCTATGTATGTAACCATGTCAAGGGTGAGTTTTTTCTGCGTGACTTCATCTGGAGAGTATCTTTAGACATAGACACCACCAACCATATTTGATAGATAAACCTCCCCTCTCTTCAAATATAGGGTAATTTGGTTCTGTGTTCTTGTTCTTCTTGTTCATATGATAGGAATGTGCTGTTTAATGCAAACTGAGCATCCTTGAATTGGCTAGTATTAATCAATTATCTATACCTATGCTTGAAGCATCCCAGTCCCTACCCAAGGGGTATAAGCCTCTGTTTTCTGGAATTAAAGTTGAACTTACTTTCTGAGGTGGTTCCCAGATTGGCTGATCACTGTTATGCTTGCAGGCTTTCCAAGCTTTCTACCTCATCTTCTTCCCATCGTTCCTTCCTGGGCTGGTTGGAAACAGCCCTCCAGGCAACAAGAGAATCATGTTCTCTGAAATTCTTGTGATAAAATGTTTTCAAGGTCATAGCATTTCAATTTCACATGATTCTGGATGTGAGATGGTAAATCAAAGAGTGTCTTGTGGGTAGGACTCTTTAAAATGAGTTATACCTAGTGTTTATTTCACAGTAAGGTTGAAGGCAAGCTTCATGGTATGAAATCTTCTGAGGTGAGTACAGTGGCCTATGGAAAATAAATAAGAGCAGACATTTTTTTTGTTTTTAATAGCTGAGTATTGTGCTGATCATGTATAGGTGGATGGCAGAGGAAAGGAACTCCCCTTTGGTATGGACTAGGGAAAGGGGAGGGGAAAAGATGGAGGAGGGTGGGACCAGAAGGAGTTGAGGGAGTGAACTTCAATCAGCATATATAATAAATAAATTGTGAAAAAGTAAAAACATTTAATAAAATAAAAAAATAGTCAGAAAAATAAACAAAATAGCAAAAATTTGAGTCCAGTTTAGGTAACCACCCTCCCTCATAGAAAAGAAAGAAGATATATTCAAAGAAAAGAAAAACAGAATCTTTGTCCTTGCCACCTTTCTTCCCTGTGGGCTCACTTGATAATCATTATCCAAGGGAGACCATTCTTCTCTCTCTGAAGTTTGTGTTACCATAGAAGTAGGATTCAAGCCTGGAACTAATGGCAGAGGTTCCTAGTTGACATATCAAATCAAACCTACCTGCCATTTTCTCTTCAGTCCTTCCATGTTATCTGTTCCTCCAGGATAGTATAGCCCAT
Organism: Meriones psammophilus; assembly: GCA_036365155.1. Taxonomy (NCBI): domain Eukaryota; kingdom Metazoa; phylum Chordata; class Mammalia; order Rodentia; family Muridae; genus Meriones; species Meriones psammophilus. The sequence continues at coordinate 10,312 of JAEOAE010002321.1, read as the reverse complement.
GAAATGCCCTGAATTCTCCTTCCCAGAAGCTGAGCTATCCTTACTCTGCCTCACCCATATATAGGTAAACTATTTTGGCTACAAGGTCTTGTCAAGAGCCATGCAGGATCATCAGCAGAACAGCTGTAGAACTCATGGAATATGGCTCTCCTGTTAGCATAGTCACGATGAGTTTGTCTTGGAGAAGCATAATCCCAAGAACTACTTTTCCTGAGGACTATGAATTCTTATATAGCATACTTCTGTTTGTTGTCCTTATGATGCCCCTATTCCTCAAAACATGAGGAGTATGAAAACTATAAGGAAGCTTCTAGCCCATCACTGGGCAATATCACTGGCATTTAAAATTAACAATGCTTGATCTCTTTTCACATGTTTACTGGAGCAGATTAATGATTCAACCACTGCCTTTGAAAGGAGCCATAGATGTAGATTGTTAGCAATCACCATTATACTTAGAAAGAATTTGGAAAAATAGATTGTTTAACAAGGTCAGGGAAGATGTTTTTGCTTATGGCTCTGGTATAAAAATCTTAGAGAACAATTTAAAGTTAATAAAAGTACACTATTAATAGTAAAGCCAGGGATGTTTTAAGGTTGATGATTTGAAACAATATTCCAAGGTGGCATTGGCAGTCTGGGTACTCTCAAACTGGGTCTAAAACTGAAAATCTCTAAAACTGAGATTTGCGTTTTCCCCTCAGCTTCTTGATGATTTAATAAAAATGATTAATGAGTAGATGCACACCCCTTTAAGATTTAAAGTACAGGTGCCAGTTCCATGCCATTTTTTATTACTGTTGCTCTATAGTACTACTTGAGATCCATGGTGAAATTACCACCAGGAAATCTCTTATTGTACATGCATGTTTTTTTTTTTTTTTTTTTTTTTTTTTTTTTTTAATCAATTCTGGGTTTTTTGTTTTCCATATGAAACTGAGAATTGTTCTTTCAAGGTCTGTAAAGAATTGTGTTGGTATTTTGATTGTAATTCCATTGAGTCTGCAGATTTCTTTTGGTAGAGTGGCCATTTTTTACTGTTAATCCCACCAATCTTGGAGCATGGAAGATCTTTCCATCTTCTCATATCTTCCTTAAAGTTTGGTCTTTTGTATACAGGAAGGCTTCAGATATATTTTATATTTAATTTTGTATCCATCCACCGTACTGAAGGTGTTTATCAGTTGTAGGAGTTCCCTGGTGAATTTTTAAATTTATTCATGTGTACTATCACATCATCTACTGGTGCTTTCTCAGAAAATTATGAATAATGCTACTTCAAGATTCAGCTATACAACCGCTGAACATACATTCAGAGGATTCTCAACCATACAACAAGGACATTTGCTCAACTATTCTCATAGCAGCTTTGTTCATAATAGCCAGAATCTGGAAACAACCTAGATGATGTCCCACAACTGAGGAGTGGATCCAGAAATAGCGGCACATTTACACAGTGCAGCACTACTCGGTATTTAATAACAAGGAAATCAGCAGGCAAATGGATAAAACTAGGAAAGATCATCTTTAGTGAGGTATCAGACTCAGAAAGACACACATGGTATATACTCACTTCTAAGTGGATAGTAGTCATGTAATATAGAATGAAGCATACGAAAATCTATAGTCCTAAGGAAGCTAACCAACAGGGAGGACCCTAGGGAAGATGCTTAATCCTCATTCAGAAAGGCAAATGGGATAGACATTGTTAACGTGAGAAGACAGAGAACAGGGCAGGAACCTAGCACAGAGGGCCTCTAAAAGAATCTACCTAGGAGGGTATTGAAGCAGATGCTTAGACTGATAGCAAAACTTTGGGTAGAGAGCACAGAATCATTTGGAAGATTCAGGAGATAAAGATCTGGATGGGCCAGGCACTCCACAAGGAGACCAAAAGAGCAAAAATAAATATGGGCCCTGGGGTTCCTGCTCCAACCAAGGACCATGCATGGAGAACAACTAGAGCCCCTGTTCAGATGTAGCCCATAAGTATCTCAGTCTCCATGTGGATTTCCTAGTAAGGGTAGCAAGGGCTTTCTCTGACATGAGCTCAGTGGCTGGCTCTTTGATCACCTACTCCTGAGAGGTGCAGCCTTGCCAGGCCATAGAAGAAGCGGGTGCAGCCATTCCTAGTCACTTTAGATAACATAGGCTAGTATAATATAGTAGGGGAGGAGGACTTCCCCTATAAGTGGACTAGGAGAGGGATATAGGGAGAGAAGTAGGAGGTAGTTTGTGACAGGCAGAAGGTGAGAGACGGGCCTACATTCAGTATACAAAGTGAATTAATTGTAATAATCAATAAAAATGTGTTTTTTTTTTTTTTCCTGGGATGAGTGGACTTAGGCAACTGTCTCTTAACAACAACTGAAAAGAATACTATTTCATTTCTACACATTTTCCTTTTCCTGTAATACTATTTATAATAAATACCCTTGATAAAATTCAGTGGTTTGTTTTATATTCCTGGTATCATAATATATCATAATATATTACAAATCAAAATTTGAAGTTAAGCATATAAAAAGTTTATGAAAAAGTGGCTTGAATTTTCAAAAGAGCAAAGAGTATTTACTTAAAACTCTTAGAGGGTAAAAAATGGAAGAAAAAATGATGGAAGAATAAATAATAATATATAAATAAATTAATATCTCTTACATAAATTACAACATTTTGGTTATTGAGATTTTAAATATATACACAGAACTCTTTTTTCTTTCTTTACTATTATTATTATTAATTACACTTTATTCATTTTGGATCCCCCCATGAGCCCCTCCCTCCTCCGCTCCTGATCCTACCCTTCCTCCCTTTTCTGCATGCATGCCCCTCCCCAAGTCCACTGATAGGGGAGGTCCTCCTCTCCTTCCTTCTGATCTTAGCCTATCAGATCACATCAGGAATGGCTGCATTGTCTTCTTCTGTGGCCTGGTATGGCTGCTCCCCCCTCAGGGGGAGGTGATCAAAGGGCAGGCCAATCAGATTGTGTCAGAGGCAGTCCCTCTTCCCATTACTATGTAACACACTTGGACTCTGAACTGCCATGGGCTACATCTGTACAGGGGTTCTAGGTTATCTCCATGAACAGTCCTTGGTTGGAGTATGAGTATCTGGGAAGTTCCCTGTGTTCAAATTTTCTTGTTCTGTTGCTCTCCTTGTGGAGACCCTGTCCTCTCCAGCTCTTGCTATTTCCCACTTCTTACATAAAATTGCATTCACTCAGCCCGACAGTTGGCTATCAGGCTCAGCATCTGCTTTCAGAGTCTGCAGGGCAGAGGCTTTCAGAGGCCCTCTGTGGCAGGTTGGATATGTAAACAAAACCCAGCAATCTGTTGCATACAAGAAACACACCTAAGGCACAAAGAGAGACATTACCTGAGGGTAAAGGGTTGGAAGACCACTTTCCAAGCAAATGGACCCAAGAAGCAAGCAAGAGTAGCCACTCTAATATCTGATAAAATAGACTTTCAACCAAAATTAATAAAAAGAGATGGGGAATGACACTTCATACTCATCAAAGGAAAATTCCACCAGGAAGACATCATAATCCTGAACATCTATGCCCCAAATACAAGAGCACCCACATTTGTTAAAGAAACATTGATAAAATTTAAACCACATATAGTTCCCCACACATTAATAGTGGGAGACTTCAACACCCCACTCTCAACAAAGGACAGGTCAACAAAACAGAAATTAAACAAAGAAACAATGTCTCTGACAGATGTCATGAATCAAATGGACCTAACAGACATTTACAGAACTTTACATCCAAACACAAAAGAATTTACCTTCTTCTCAGCACCTCATAGAACCTTCTCCATAATAGACCATATAGTTGGTCATAATGCAAGCCTCAACAGATACATGAAGATTGAAATAATCCCTTGTATCTTGACTGATCACCATGGAATAAAGCTGGATCTCAACAATAACAGAAATAAGAAAAAACTCTACACACACACAGAAACTGAAAAACTTGTTACTACATGACAGCTGGGTCAGGGAAGAAATAAAGATATTAAAGTCTTTCTAGAAATCAATGAAAATGAAGAAACAACATACCCAAACTTGTGAGACACAATGAAGGCAGTGCTAAGAGGAAAGTTCATAGCACTAAGTGCCTTCAAGAAGAAATTCGAGACAGCTCATTCAAGCAACTTAATGGCTCACTTAAAAACCCTAGAAAAAGAACAAGCAGACACACCAAGAAGGAGTAGATGGCTGGAAATAATCAAACTCAGGGCTGAAATCAATCAATTGGAAACCAATAAAACAATTCAAACAATCAATGAAACCAAGAGCTGGTTCTTTGAGAAAATCAACAAGATCGACAAACCCTTAGCCAAGCTAACTAAAAGGCAGCGAGGCATCATCCAAATCAACAAAATCAGAAATGAAAAGGGGGACATAACTACAGACACTGAGGAAATCCAAGCAATCATTAAGACTTACTTCAAAAGTCTATACAGAACAAAATTTGAAAATCTAAATGAAATGGACAATTTTCTTGATTGATTCCACTTACCAAAGCTAAATCAGGACCAGGTAAATCAATTAAATAGTCCTATATCCCCCAAGGAAATAGAAGCAGTCATTGAAAGTCTTCTATCCAAAAAAACCCCAGGACCTGATGGTTTCAGCGCAGAATTCTACCAGACATTCAAAAAAGAGCTAACTCCAGTTCTCTTCAAACTATTCCACAAAATCAAAACAGAAGCAACATTACCAAACTCATTCTATGAAGCCACAGTCACCTTGTGACCTAAACCTCACAAAGACCCAACCAAAAAAGTGAACTTCAGGAAGGCCAATCTCCCTTATGAACATTGATGCAAAAATACTCAACAAAATGCTTGCAAACCGTATACAAGAACACATCAAAGATATCATCCACCATGACCAAGTAGGCTTCATCCCAGGTATGCAGGGGTGGTTCAATATACAGAAATCCATCAATGTGATCCACCATATTAACAAACTGAAAGAAAAAAAAAAAAACACATGATAATCTCCTAGATGCTGCAAAAGCATTTGACAAAATCCAACATCCATTCATGTTTAAAGTATTGGAGAGATCAGGGATACAAGGCACATATCTAAACATAGTTAAGGCAATATACAGCAAACCTATAGCGAACATCAAACTGAACGGAGAAAAACTTAAAGCAATCCTACTGAAATCAGGGACAAGACAAGGCTGCCCACTCTCTCCATATCTCTTCAACATAGTTCTGGAAGTCCTTGCTAGAGCAATAAGACAGTTGAAGGAGATCAAGGAGATACAAATTAGAAAAGAAGAAGTCGAATTATCACTATTTGCAGATGATATGATAGTATACGTGAGTGGCCCCAAAAACTCTACCAGGGAACTCCTACAGCTGATAAACACCTTCAGCAAAGTGGCCAGATACAAAATTAACTCAAAAAAATCAGTAGCCCTCCTGTATACAAAAGACAAAAGGGCTGAGAAAGAAATTAGGGAAACAACACCCTTCACAATAGCCACAAATGACATAAGGTACCTCGGAGTAACCCTAACTGAGCAAGTCAAAGATTTGTATGAAAAAAATTTCAAATCTCTGAAGAAAGAACTAGAAGAAGATATGAGAAAGTGGAAAGATCTCCCATGCTCATGGCTTGGCAGGATTAACATAGTAAAAATGGCCATCTTATCAAAAGCAATCTACAGATTCAATGCAATACCCATCAAATTACCAACACAATTCTTTACAGACTTGGAAAGAAAAATTCTCAACTTCATATGGAATAACAAGAAACCCAGAATTGCTAAAACAATCCTCTACAATAAAAGATCTTCTGGAGGTAGCTCCAGCCCTGATCTTAAGTTGTACTATAGAGCAACAGTTTTAAAAACTGCATGGTACCGGCATAGAAACACAATGGTGGATCAATGGAACTGAACAGAGGACCCAGAAATAAATCCACACACTTATGGACACCTGATCTTTGACAAAGATGCGAAAACCATACAATGGAAAAAAAATAGCATCTTCAACAAATGGGGCTGGTCCAACTGGATGTCCACATGGAGAAAAATGAAAATAGATCCACACTTAGCACCCTGCACAAAACTGAAGTCCAAGTGGATCAAAGACCTCAACCTAAAACCAGACACATTAAATCGGCTTGAAAAAGAAGTGGGGAATACCCTAGAACTCATTGGTACAGGGGAAAACTTCCTGAACAGAACACCAACAGCACAGGCTCTAAGAGCAACAATCAATAAATGGGACCTCATGAAACTGAAAAGCTTCTGCAAAGCAAAGGACACCATCATCAAAACAAAGTGACCACCTACAGATTGGGAAAGAATCTTCACCAACCCTCTATCTGACAGAGGACTCATATCCAGTATATATAAAGAACTAAAAAAGCTGAAAGGCAGCAAACCAAGTAATCCACTTAAAAAATGGGGAATAGAGCTAAACAAAGAATTCTCGACAGAGGAATATCGAATGGCAGAGAAGCACTTAAAGAAATGCTCAACCTCATTAGCCATTAGGGAAATGCAAATCAAAACAACCCTGAGATTTCACCTTACACCCATCAGAATGGCCAAGATAAAAAACTCAAGTGACAACACATGCTGGAGACGTTGCGGAGAAAGGAGAACCTTTCTCCACTGCTGGTGGAAATGTAAACCTGTACAACAACTCTGGAAATCAATCTGGCACTTTCTCAGACAACTAGGAATAGTGCTTCCCCAAGATCCAGCCATACCACTCCTGGGCATACAGCCAAAAGAGGCACAAGTACACAAAAAGGACATTTGCTCAACCATGTTTGTAGCAGCTTTATTTGTAATAGCCAGAAGCTGGAAACAACCCAGATGCCCCTCAACTGAAGAATGGATGCAGAAAATGTGGTACATCTACACAATGGAATATTACTCAGCAATGAAAAATAAGGAAATCATGAAATTTGCAGGTAAATGGTGGGATCTAGAAAGGATCATCCTGACTGAGTTGTCCCAGAAGCAAAAAGACACACATGGTATATACTCACTCATATAGACATACAACATAGGACAAACCCACTAAAACCTGTGCATCTAAAGAAACTAAGCAAGAGAGAGGACCCTAACTAAAATGTCTAATTCCCCCATCCGGAAAGGCAAAGAGGATGGACATCAGAAGAAGAAGAAAACAGAAACAACCTAGGAACCTAACACAGAGGGTCTCTGAAAGCCTCTGCCCTACAGACTATCAAAGCAGAAGCTAAGCCTTATGGGCAACTGTTGGGTAGAGTGAATGGAATTTTATGTAAGAACTGGGAAAGAGTAAGAGCTGGAGAGGACAGGGTCTCCACAAAGAGAGCAACAAAACAAGAAAATTTGAACACAGGGAACTTCCCAGAGACTCATACTCCAACCAAGGACTATTCATAGAGATAACCCAGAACCCCTGCACAGATGTAGCCCAGGGCAGTTCAGAGTCCAATTGGGTTACATAGTAATGAGAAGAGGGGCTGCCTATGACATGACTGGCCTGCTCTTTAGTCAACTCCTCCTGAGGGGGAGCAACCTTACCAGGCCATAGTAGAGGACAATGCAGCCACTTTTGATGTGAACTGATGGACTAAGATCAGAAAGGAGAGGAGAACCTCCCCTATCAGTGGACTTGGGGAGTGGCATGCATGCAGAGGGAGGAGGGAGGGTGCAATTGGGAGGGAGGAGGGAGGGGCTTATGGGGGGGATGCAGAATGAATAAAGTGTAATTGATGAAAAATTTTAAAAAAAGGGAAAAAATAATTTAAGAACCTTAAATGACTTTCAAAAGTGGAGGAAAACATGGAGTTAGTCAATTTACACGGAGCATGTCTCGCCCCTGGGGGCAATGGTCTCCTGAACCTACTCAGACCTCGGGCACTACCACTGCTAGTTCTAGAACTGATGAGGGGGTTAAGGCTTCTCATAATATTTCCTATAAGCCCACACCTGTTTGTTTATATCCCCCATTTTTATTCATTATTAACCAGATAGAGCCAAGTAATTGTGGTAATGATACTTGCTTTTTTTGCCCAATGCTGTAATGCTAGTAAATTTACTAGCTAGTAAATTTACTCGCATGCCTCGCTGGGTGCCTGTGCCCGTTGATGCCCTCACGCTATGACTCTCTTCAGACAGAAAAGGGATCTTGGAATTACAGCTGCCATTGTTACTGCCATCTCATTGGCGGCTGTTGGAGCTACCACCACGACATTAGCCATGAGTCATACTGGGCAGACTGCTCATGAAAGACTCCCACTTGAGCCTCTCTAGATGGGGAGACCCCGCTTCCCAGGAACAACGAAACCAGCCTTGGATGCAAGCCGCAAGAGGTTTATTTTGATACATGGGTACCAGGCGACCAAGCCTATTGGAAGAATTTCGCGCCTCTTGGTTGGGGTGACGGGTTTTTATAGGTCTCGGGAGCAGGAAGCACGGTTACAGAAGTGAGAAGCATAGTTACAGGGAGCTGATTGGTACATTTAAATGAGACCACAATTTGAGTCAGAGGTTGGCAGGGACACCAGGATACCAGGAACTGGGTGGTCGAAAGGTCATGATGACCCCAGCCCGTGGCGCCACTTGTTGTTTTTCTCAGGACTCCTATCTCAGCTGGAGGTCAAAGCAAGTTGTTTTCAGCTCAACTGGGGCAGCCTGACCACAGATATCCTAAGGGAGTGGCACAGCCAGCACAGCTGGGTTTCTCAGTAATTTTCCAGTTCCCCCCTTCAGAGTTTCTCAAAACAATGGTATACCACAAAATGGCATTAGCTATGTTCAACTTAGGGTGAGGAGGCAGGGGTCTTTCACTCAGACCCTGAATAACCTTTTAGCCAATGTAGCTCATGCCTTAGATGTACAAAAAGGAATTAATGCTCAACTAAAAGGAGGCTTGATCGTGTTCAATCAGAGGATTGACCTCGTGCAGAAGCAAATTGATACCCTATGGCAAATTGCTCAACTTGGCTGTCAATGAAAATATGCTGGACTTTGAGTCACTAGCATACAACATGAGAATTTTCCCTGTGCTGCAAATCTGTCTAAACAATTGTCTAGCTATATTTTAGGTAATTAGACTGGAGAATTCGATACTACGATGGAGCAGCTGAGAGTGGCCATTGTCACAGTAAATTCTACCAGAGTGGACGCAGGACTAGCCACAGGATTATCATCATGGATTGCTGCAGCCATGAATCATCTGAAGGAATGGGCGGGCATGGGAGCATTAGCAGGCCTTCTGGTGTTGGTCACCTTCGTTTGCCTGTGGTATATATGCAATATTAGAGTCTCACAACAGCGTAATGTAGCCATGATCATTCAGGCCTTTACAGCCATTGAAGCAGGACAGTCTCCCCAAGCATGGTTGGCTACCATAAAAAGCTAAAATGTTACGCTCAGGATGCGAGGCTAAGCACTGCACTCAGGGTCAGCCGCTTTGGACCCAGAGAAGAGCATGTCTGATTGCATGCGGGTTGATGCCCCAGGTCCCGCCTCTGAGAAAAAGGAATCGGATGGGTCTGATGCTCTTTGGGTGGATGACTCCTAAATGAACATCAGTACAAAGTCCCAATTTATTTCTAATATCAGAGATCAGACCTCTACTTTTGCCTGATGCGTCCAAAACAAAAAGGGGGAACTGTAGAGAGCTGCGTAATGCCGCTCCTGAAAGATGGAGCTGGTTTCCGCCTTCCACCTTCCCGATGGTGAGTGCTCTCTGTCACAAACAACTCCACATTTGGCTAAGGCTGAGGATCTGGCTTGCTTCCATGTATGTGGACCTATCTGCATTGCCCACGTGGCATACTGAGGTTGGCTGCCCAGAGGCTATTTAAAGTGGGCTGGCTTTCCCCAGGGTCAGATGATTGTTCAAGGTTCCTAAATAAACTGCATTGAAAAAAAAAAAAAAAAAAAGAGTTGATTTTGTATGTTAATACAAGATCCCATATCACATTCAAATTTATTGTTCAATTTTGGACCATGTGTTATTTTCACTTTTTGTCTTCTCAAATTATACTTGGGGGGATAGCTTTTGTGACCAAAATAATGTATTTTGTGTCATTAAACTCTATACTGTTCTTCTTTCTATGGATTTCAAATAATTTCATATCATTTTCAATTTTATATACTAACTGTAGTTTGCTAAACAAATGATTATGTAGGATAGTATCATTTAACCTTTTTTACTAGAGTAAATAATATTAATGGAATGATGTATTTAAAAATACAAAGATGTTGGCTATTTTCTCTTTCAACATGATTTCAACAGAATCTAAAGAAAATTTCCATGAATTTCTAAGAGGA